>JALQPE010001065.1:0-33465 GCA_030407315.1 Asparagopsis taxiformis | reverse complement strand
ATGCAAATTTTGCCAATGCTCGCATGGAAGGCACTAAAAAACTTTTTGCGATTTCCAAGGCGCCTTCATGGAGGGATGTGTTGGTTGTCCGCATAATTGGTAAGTTTTTTTCAAGTGTAATCTTATCCGTTGCCCTTGTTTCTACTCCGTTGTCTTATCCAAATTGGAGGCAGAAGCAAATGAGAAAACAGAGGACAAAAAAAACACATCAATCCAAGCAAGGCGCTTCAACAGTGTCGGCTTAAAAAAGATGATAAAGAACGTCTCTCTTGTTTCGATGAGTAGCCCGGCGGTTCGCGCCGCCAAACTACAAAGGGCGGGCTAGGCACGGTAACGGATAATTTTACATTAAAAGAACCCCATCTACTTCGCTATCGAAGCCAAGGCGTGATTTTCGTCCTTTATCTACGGGATAAAGAAGGAAATGTATTGCAAAATTTTCACATCGGTGGCGGTGGCGAGAAAGATTATTTAATCAAAAAACCGGGAATTTATTCCTTAAAATACACGGAAGCGCAAGTTGGGAAATCTGGCTTGATCCGATAAAAAATTAAAAAATTTGGAGAAATGTATGAAGTCGATAATCAAGAATTCGAAAATTTGGCGGTTGTTTTCAGCAGCTGTTCTTTCGGTTGCTGTAAGTCAACAAGTGCTGGCTCACGGTGATGGTGGGCCCCTCAACCAGTAGACACAACAGGCCTTAAAGAATTGGCAAAGAATGGCTGAAAAAAAACCCTTACAAGGGTAACAAATTAGCTGAAGAGATGGCGCAAGAGGGTACAACTCAAACTGCGCACGTTGTCATGGGCTTGAGGCAAAATCAGGCGGCGCATCTCCAGACTTGCGCTACCTTGAAGATGATGCTGAAGGCGACGAATGGTATATCAACCGCGTGAGAAAAAGGCTATCACCAAAACGGCGTGACTAAGATGCCAAAATTCGAAGGCTCATTTCACAAGAAGCCATGTGGGCAATCCGCACTTACGTCGATAGCCGCCCTGAGTAAAAGATAAAAGAGCAGATTGTTTAAAACATGAAAAAAATTCATACCCCAATCCTCCTAGGCAATCTGCTCTTTATTCTGCTCTCTAGCGTATTTCTGCCTTCCATCGCGAAGGCAGAAATAAAAGACTATATGATCCGCGGATGATCATCCTCAAAACGGAATGTAAACTGGACAAATTAAAAAGATCAGAGCCTAGCGAGGGCGGCTTTAAATATCTCGCCATATGCGAAAACGTCCGTTCTACCCCAGGTGTGCGTCCATCAAATGTTCTGATAAAGACATTGAGACCTCGTGTAAAATCAAAACAAAAGCCAAAAAAATTCGACAACTAAATCTCCTCAAAAACTCCGTCAACAATAAGCATGATGAGGAGAGGGGAAGTAAGATTTACTTTTACCAAGTTTATAAGAACCTGCTACAAGGCATCAACCTTTTCAATTATTTCATCAAATATAGGGAAAGTGTAATCAAGTTCTTTGGCCTTAAGGAAAAGTCCTGATAATGCTGCTGGTGTCTTCTTAATATCATCCCGGCTCAATTCCCAAAATGCGGAGATTTCATCGAATAAAGAGTCATATAAATCACCTAAAATAGTTTTTAGATAAGCCTCTAAATCGTGGTCAAAAGCATAGAAATCTTTATGGCAACCTACAGGCCAGTCAACTAATTCTTCAACTCCAAGTACTTTTTTGGTGACTTATTTTTTTTAATTCTCGATTGTATTTTTTGCGGTGTCAGTTTTGCTTCATCGATTGGTCTATCATTGTCAAAATCACATATGTAGGAATGCCAAGTTTAGAAAATATGAAATAAGGTTTATCTAAATTATCTTTGCCTTTCATTGCAATAATCGAAATTGCTTCCTGATGTATATCTCTCTTTCTGATTTTATAGGCTGCCTCTAGTGTGGCTTTATCAGTTCCTCCCTCAACTCAATATTATTTGTTAGCAAAAAACCTTCACAACCTCTCTAGTGAAAATATGTAATTTTGCACAAAATGCGTCATCTGACATTGGGTTTTTATGACCCAAAGTTTCTGCTATCCCCCCGAGAACACTCGGAAATTGTAATTCCAGAAACAGAGTTAACCGTCTTTTCATCTTGAGTTCATTCTTAACTATCCGAGCTATGTGAAAATCAACTCATATTGATAAATTTTTCAGAATGAGTGGCGTAAATTATCTGCACTCTGATACCTGTGCTTTTATTGAATGATTCCGTTATTTCTTAAATGCTTCATAGATGACGAGTTGTTTGCTGGGATGTTGATAGATCTCTGGTTCTTCAACCAAAATAATTATATCACTAGCAGCATTTTCAAATTCAATATCATCTCCTTCAACTAAACTTTTTTGTTCGGCTAAATACTGAACTACTGAAAATAGAGCAGCTCTTTGTAGGCCATGTCCACATGACTAAGGTCAGTTTGAATCCCTCTGTGTTTTATAGTCAGACTGGGTTTAGCATATTTAAAAATTGGTTCTTCATTGCCTTGCCAATCTGCCAGTGAGTTCAGCATCAGAATAATATTTTTGGATTTCATCAGTTAATTGCTCACTAATATTCCTTAACTCGGGAATATGTGAAGGGTCGGAAAGCTTTCGAATTCATTTTTAGTTTTTTCAAGAAATTCTTTCATTTCTTGCTTATTCTCAATTGTCTGTCGAGAAATCTCAGATAGAACTCAATTATTGCGCTATTTTTAGGGTTAGTCGCATCTTCAGTCGCATCACGAACAGCTGGAATTAAGTAAACGCCTGTTCTCTTTTTAGCTTTCCACTTGCAACATTAGGCTCACCAAAAAAACTGCGGTTCCTTTGAAGAGATAATTTTTCTGGGTTCTCATTTTCCCAATTTTCTAAATGCACTTCGATATCATCAGCCTTAGTGACATTTGGTAGTTCTGCAATGTTTCACGTAAGGTTCTATAAGCTCTTATTTTGTTTTGCTTTCCAGAAGTGTTTCGTACTTCGTTGAAACCCTCAAAACTGTTTTTCTATGAACCGCATATAAATTCTTGTCTTTATCTAAAAATGCTAATTGACGAGTAACGATCATTCGTTCGTTTATTATTGCATCTCCAAATTCAGAAATTTCATCTGGAGTAAAGTTTTTGAATTCAATCGTGATTTCAATATCTTCATCAACCGATTTTAAATGAAAATCATTTGCAGTTAATTTGGGAGCAGCCTCAAAAAAATACTCAATAGCTTGAGAAAGGTAGATTTGCCAGCGTTATTTCCACCTATTAAAGCTGTTAGTTTTTCAAATGAAATAGTCGCATCTTTAAACATCTAAAATTTTTCACATGTAAAGAATGTATTTGCATCAGTAATATCACTTTTGAAGGTTGAAGTACGTAAAAAGAAAGAGGTAGTGATATTTTAGAATACTGTATAGGTTTACAAGTAGAGAATTTTTAATTCAGTATTTCCTCAAATATTTTATTCATTTAACTGATAGACTTCCCCCACCACCCCAATTCAATCACAATTCCCCACTAGCATATTGTAAAATACGCATGTAAAGTTTTTAATAGGCCTTCAGGTTTGCCACGAGTAACCGGCTATTAAATGCAATAAAAAATAACAAGGGGCGAAATGTGACAGAAGAAAACCAAAACAAAAAGTTCACCCATTTTAGAAACGAACACAGACGCTATTGGTCAAGCACGAAAGCTCATGCGTTTGGCTCGCCACGGGGCTGTGTCTGTGTTAGAGCCTGAAACAGGCTATCCATTTGTTTCGCGCACAATTGTGTACTGACCATGCGAGGCGAGCCGGTGTTTCTCATGTCAGATTTATCCGCCCACACAAAAGCCATTAAAAAAGACGCCCGCACCGCTTTGCTTCTTGGCGAGCCAGGCAAGGGTGACCCGCTAGCTCATCCGCGCATAACCATCATCGGCCAAACCGAGCGTATTTCGAAAGAAGAAAATTCAGAGCTCGAAACTCACTTGCGCACCAGATATATAAACCGCCACCCAAAGGCTTCAGCTTATAATAGCCTGCCAGATTTCTTCATTTACAAAATGACAGTCGAGCGCGCGTCTATGAATGCCGGTTTCGGCAAGCTTATGAGCTCACCAGAGAAGAGCTGCTCTTGGATGAAACCGCAGCGAATGAATTATCAACTGTCGAAAATCGCATCGTTGGCCATATGAATGAAGATCACGCGGATGCCATACAGCACTATGCCGAAAACCTCTGCGGCAAAGAACCCGGCAAATGGACAATCTCAGCCTGCGACCCTGAAGGAATAGACATTGATCGCTGGAGATCTAACCGCAAGACTGCTTTTCGATACGCTTTTGTGCCTCCGCTACAGAGGTGCGCCACGAATTAGTAAGACTAGCCCAAACCAAAGATTAATTCTCAATTCATAAAGCTTTATATTTTTAGATTTAAAGGCACTCACAAATGAGTAAATATGAAAACCGGCCACCGATCCCCGTAATGTTTCCATTAAAAGGAGAATGCTCGCCCCAAGTACACCTGGTAAGATCATTCCCTCTCATGGCACAGATGAATTCGGTCAGCGTTTTGCTTATGATTTTGTCAAACGTGAAGATATGGCTTTGGCCAAAGGTTTCTGGACCGGCATTCGTTATTGGTTCACAGGCGGCATAAGTTTGAAAGAAACCAAAGGAGTAGGCGCTGAAATTTTGGCCCCCATAGCTGGCAAAGTAATAGAAGCCAAAGATGGTTGGCAAGAGAGGCCGAAAGCGACACCAAAGGACATTTGGAGAGCAATGACGTTTCCTATTCAGGTCTCTGACGAAGAGCTGAAAAAAGATTTCAGGCATCTCGCTGGTAATACATTATCATTGAAGGCAAAGAAGCATTTTGCTTTCTAGCGCACTTAACGCCAAACAGCGTAATGGTGAAAGAAGGGGATGAGGTCGAAGAGGGGCAAGTGTCGGCCGTGTTGGTCCACACCGGAAATTCAACATTGCCTCATTTGCACATGCACCTAATGGACAGCCCAGACTTCTGGCAAGCAGATGGTCTGCCGACCTCTTTTAAACAGTATGATAAATTAGTAAAAGACGGCAAATGGTACCCCCAACAAAACGCCATCCCCGGCCCCAAAGATATTATCAGGTCGACCATCTCGGTTGCATAGTAGGCAACCTGAAATGCAGAAAAGCAGATGGTTACTCTGGATGATCATTATTCAGTCATACGAACTTATGAATCAGCAGAAGTAGAAAAGGCCGAAGGTCCACGTATTTGCCTCCTGAAGAGTGAGCAAACATATTACCATACGATGAAGGAGTGAACGCCACTTCGGCGTCAGGACATGGTATCAGGCGGATGCTTGTGGGCATCTGAAGCCGACAAAGAAAATCACAGCGTAGCCCGGCGCACAAAATCAGTCTGAACGGAGCGAAGCGAGTACAGATAAACTGATGGCATAAAATGCGCCGCCCGTCGGAGGCCCATGAGCTTCAGCAGCGTGGTTGTTGGTGGGCAACCTAAAGCGCAACTAAAAGAGGCCGTCGGCGCTTAGCGCCGCGCAGTCGCAGTGCGGGCACGTAGTGCCCTTTGCACGTGAGACAAAAAAGAAATACCTATACGATGAGGGAGTGACGCCACTTCGGCGTCAGGACATGGCGAAGTGCCAGCGTAGCCCGGCGCTTAGCGCCGCCCCTCGGAGGGCCTGCTGCTTTAGCAGCAGAATAGCCCGCGAGAGATTTAATGCTTTCACGCTATTATATTTCTCAAGCTGTTCGGCTGTGGCTTCTTTCTGATGTTTGGCCTTCCACTCATCATAAGGCATGCCATAGACAATCTCGCGTGCTTCTTCTTTTGAGAGCTCAATGCCTTTTTCGCTCGCTGCATCTTTATACCAGTTAGATAAACAGTTTTCGGCAAAAGTTAGCCAAGTTCATCATATCGATATTTTGCACATCAGGCGATCTCTTAAATGAGAAACCAAACGGCGAAAGGCTGCAGCTTCTAATTCTGTTTGAGTGGGTCATCAATCTTGCTCATTAAAATAGCTCTCTCTTTTTATCTATGTTTTAGTTTTTATCTGTTGTATATCAGCATAAGAGCCAAAAAATTGAGGCTCTCGGCAAGGGGCCATCTGCTCTTCATCTGTAAGGAGTGCAGTAAGATGCTGAGCCATCCGCTCAACCCATTCATCTTGTCCTGTTTAGATGTAATCAAATCCTGGCGAATTTCAAGCAAAGCATGAGCAAGGCCACGGCTTGTCCCATGGCGATACATACAATCCCTTTAAGCATACCAGTATAAGGTTCATTATCGCCAATGATCAAATTATCTTCTGATTGAAGGGCAGAAATTAGTGGTCGCACAAAGCGAGGATCCTGATCCCATAAAATTCCACCATGCCAGGGGCGAAGTGTGCCGCGCCAATTATCAGTAAAACTATGCAGGGATAAAATGATTGGACATATATCAGCTGCTAAAAATTCATCAATCTGGTCTGTAATCGCTTGGTGGTAGGGCGATAATAAAGAGCTTTGCGGCGCTCTATCTCAGCCTCATCAATTTTTGCATTGCCTTCAATAAGTGCCCCATCAGAGATCCGCATAACCAAAGTCGGGTCCTCTTCCCCTCGGTTCGGGTCGATGAGCAGTCGAGAAAAATTGTGACATCACAACTGGTATGTTTAAAGCTTGATTGAGGCCTGTTGCGACCGCTTCAATGCCAATATCATAAGCAATATGGCGCGAAAATTCGTCTCGCTCTAATCCAAGTGATCCATATTCCGGGGTAAAGCAGCTGAAGCATGGTCAGCTATAATGAGTAAGCCTTGGCGTTTCTCACCTTAAGATGTTTAAAGGGAGAGAATTCTGATGAGCAATCAGCGCTATTTAGAGGTGCTGAGCTTGAAAGAGAAGAAGAAACAGGCAAATTTTTTCATTCCGCAAATCTCTATAATTTTCTACAAACGCCGACCATAAATCAAAAATAACAAAATTACGACAAGTTTAGCAGTCAAAAAGTCGGATATTTCATCTTGTGCGAAGCAATAAATATAAAAATATCTAGGCACTTAGCTTAATGTCGTGTTAATTAGGTGAAAACTGGCATATTTTCATTTAGAAAAATGAAACTTCACTATAAAATTGTCGAAATGGTGCCTTATAACCAGACAAAAGTGGAGTTTGCTGGAAAAAAATAGAATTGAAAGTCACCAGACTAGATATTTAAAAACAAAAATTTTAATTACAGAGCAGAATTAATAACAAATGATCGATCAAATGCACGTAAGTAATCATTATCAAAAATGCATAAGATTATTTGCAAAAAACCGCCCTCTTTTCCTTTCACTCATGATAGCTACTATGCTGGTAAGCGCGCAAATTATAGCAATTACTCCTGCAAAAGCTGAATTAAAGCTCTGTAATACAACATCAAGCCGTGTTGGTGTCGCCATGGTTATAGAGATAAAAACCGCTGGGCCACAGAAGGCTGGTGGAATGTCGCCTCTAACACCTGTGAAGTTCTCCTCAAGGGCAAGCTAATTGCTCGATATTATTACATTCACGCCGTTGATTATGACCGTGGTGGTGAATGGTCTGGCAAAGACACAATGTGCACCGTCGATAAAGCCTTTACGGTTTTTTGGCGTGAACGATTGTGTAAAAGCGCGGCTATAAGCGCACTGGATTTTTTGAAATAGATACGAAGAATGAACATGACTGGACAGTCCGGTAAAATATCAGAAGAAAATGGAAAAAAATAATGAGACGAAACCGTAAGGTTAAAATTTTAGCAACCCTCGGTCCTAGTTCAGATTCCCCAGAAATGATTGAGCGCCTCTTTAAAGCTGGCGCAGATGTGTTCCGCATCAATATGAGCCATGCCTCTCATGAAAAGATGAAAGAGCTGCATAGCGCCATTCGCAAAGTGGAAAGCTGAAAACGGCCGACCAATCGGCATTCTGGTTGATCTTCAAGGACCAAAATTACGCTAGGCGCGATTAAGGAAGAAAAAGTCGAACTGTCTATTAGTGACGAAATCATCTTTGACATGAAAGAGGATGAGGGCAATGAAACACGCATTCCTTTGCCCCACCCAGAAATTTTTAAAGGCGTTGAAGAAGGTCACCGTTATTAATTGATGATGGCAAAATGACCTTGGTGGTCACCCAAAAACCACCTGAGGAAATAACCGCTGTTGCTAAAACAAACGGAAAATTATCAAGTCCGCAAAGGTGTGAGCTTGCCTGATAGTCTGTTTGCCCATGGGTGCCATGACGGAAAAAGACTTCGTGATCTGGATTTCGCTGTTAACCAAGGTGTTGACTGGATCGCGCTTTCATTTGTGCAGCGCGTTGAAGATGTTGCACAAGCCAGAAAACTAGCAAGAGGCCGCGCTTCCATTCTGGCAAAGCTTGAGAAACCCTCTGCTATTAAATGGCTTGATGACATCATCGAAGTATCAGACGGGTCGTGAGGTTGCTCGCGGTGACCTTGGCTTGAAATGCCAGTGGAACAAGTGCCTGGCATTCAAAAACGCATTACCATGGCGCAAAGAAAAGCTGGGAAACCTGTTGTGATCGCTACGCAAATGCTTGAATCGATGATTACAACACCGGTCCCGACACGTGCGGAAGTCTCTGACGTTGCAAGTGCTGTTTATGACGGGGGTGATGCTGTGATGCTATCTGCTGAATCAGCGGCTGGTGACTATCTCTGTTGAAGCGATTGAAACAATGGATCGCATTGCTCAAGAAGTAGAGCAAGATGAGCTCTATGCTGAGGCGATCAATAATTATCTAACGCCGCCAGAATCAACCGGTTCAGACGCAATCGCAGCGGCTGCCAAAAACCGTCTCGGAAACGGTCAATCTATCAGCAATTGTTTGTTACACATCATCGGGCTCAACAGGTGTGCGTGTCGCAAGAGAGCGACCAATGCAACCATTTTGGCCTTCACACCAATCGTAGCAACGGCAAGACGCTTGGCGCTCACCTGGGGGCTTCATTGTGTCCTCACCAGTGACCCGGAAACCTGGATGATATGGTTGATAAAGCTTGTCGTATCGCCTTTAGGGAAGGCTTCGCCAGACCAGGCCAGCGCGTCATAATCCACAGCCGGCATCCCTTAGGCCCCCGGCGCCACAAACATGCTCCGCATCGCTTTCGTTGGCGACAATGGAACAATGGAAGTTAATCATTTTGCAGATCAGCGAGACATCTATATGAAGAACTTAATCATCATTGTTGTTGCTGTTTATCTTCTTGGTTATGCGGCAATTCGTGTATTAAATGCTAAAACTTGGGAAAGAGATAATCAGGTTGATGTCATTTTTCCAAAATCACCAATTGCGCTTTATTATTTATTTCGCCCAGTTAGTTATATCGATGCAAAAGTGACTGGAATGAAATTTCATATTGGTCCACATACATCAGAATAAAAACAGCACCCTTTATAATAAAGGGCGCTGTTTCTTCATGAGAGACAATATCTAGACCTGAAATGTGGAAACTAGAGTTTTGTCGCTTCTGAACATGCGGATGCTTGTGGGCATCTGAAGCACAAACAAGAATTCATCTGAAGCACATATGCGGATGCTTGTGGGCATCTGAAGCGCAAGAAAGAAACCTCACTCACCAGCAATGATTTTTTTCACATCCGGCAAGCCAAGTGCATTGCCACCAACACCCCAATGACCATCTTTCACTTCTTCGATAACAACCCAAGTCACACTCTTAATTTCTCGCTCGTAACAGAAGTCACGGCATCAGTTAGCTTCGCAATCAGCTCTTCAGATTGCTGTTGAGTGAGTTCATCTTTAAATGTTTTAACTTGAATTAAAGGCACAGTTTTCTCAAAGGGATGATAAAGTTTTAATCTTAAGTATGAGGTTTAAGAAGCAAGCTCTTTAGATTGTGCTTTGTATTTTCCAAATCAGCAACCGGGTCTGGTGTGACATTAGAGGGTTGAAAGCGGACATTGAAATGTCAGTTACGCCGATCATATTTAACCACCACTCCATGTAAGTAGAGTGAAAGTCGTGACCAAATTTTGTATCAACACCTGGGGCAAAACACACCTGCGGTGTAAAAAATCGATGCTCTCTTGCCTGTTAAATTACCGCTATATCCAGTTTCAGGGCTGAAATCAAAAAGCAATCCAGATTGAGTGATGATGTCGATATATTGTTTAAGTTTGTAAGGAATGCCACCATTCCACATAGGGATTGCAAAGACATACTCATCTGCATTCATAAAAAGCACGAGTATAGCCTGTAACTTCTTCCCACAAAGTTTTTGGTTATCAGTCATTTCACCTGGACCAAATAACGTCATTTTAGCTGCGACCTTGTCACCGTCAAATTCCGGTAAGTTCTCTTGCCAAAGGTCGAGTGTTTGAATTTCTAAAGAAGAGAGGTTGGCTTTTCTTTGCTCAATATAGGAAAGTGCAACAGCATTTGATTGAGACAACTCCCCACGAGGAGATGCAATAATGTGCAATAGTTTTGTCATTTTTACTTAGCTCTCTTCTGTAACCATTTAATAACTATATTGATAGTTACTTAATGAGCTAAGCTTAATCAAATCACAAAAACGTGGTTGGATGTGAAGAACTTTGATTTCAATGAGAACATGAAAAAAATAGCAAAATCTATGTAAAATGGAATGATTGATAGTTTAAAAAAAGCTAGTAAATTGAAGGAGTAAAAATAAACCTATCAGAGCAAAACTTTATAAAAATAAGAAAGCACAAAAATGGATAAGACCTTGTTGAGCGCTCATGTAAGAACTTTAGCAAGAGGGCCCGGGAGATCACGCAACCTCACCTTTGAAGAAGCAAAAGACGCCATGTCAATTATCCTCTCTGGCAAAGCTCAGCCAGAAGCCATTGGTGCGTTGCTAATGCTTATGCGGTTTAGAAGTGAAAACGCAGATGAGATCGCAGGGTTTATTGAGGCCACTCATGAAACCTTACCATCCACGCTAAAAGATTTAAGACCAGATTTAGATTGGCCTTCTTACGCAGCTGGGCGAACCAGAGGTTTACCTTTTTTCCTTCTTTCAGCGTTGCTTCTCAGTCAAAACAATATCAAAATCTTTATGCATGGGTTTAACAGCGCCCACTCAGCATCTGGCAGCACAGAAGAAGCCATAAACATATTGGGCTTAGAAGTTGCCGAAACTGAAAAGCTGTAAAAGAGGGGCTTGATGCAACTAATTTTGCCTATATGCCTTTACGTGACCTTAGCCCACAAAACTTTGAACTCATTAATCTACGCGATGTCTTGGGATTGAGGTCACCTATCAATACAGTTCTTCGAAGTCTCAATCCTGTTTGTGCAAAGGCTTCAATGATCGGGGTTTTCCACCCGCCGTACATTGCATTGCAAGCGCAAGCAACTTTGAGAATGAACCTTGGCGACGCTATTATATTTAAAGGCGGTAGCGGTGAGGCTGAACGAACACCATTAAAACCTGTAAAAATGACCTACACTAGAAACGGTGAAGATAAAGAAATTATTGCCCCAGCATTATTAAAAAGAACAGAGATTGAAGAGCCGGATAAAGAATTACGATTAGAAGATTTAAAAGATATTTGGAACGGTGATATTAAAGATGAAAAAGCTCTTTGCACAATCATCGGAACGGCAGCTGCTGCTTTATTCATCTTAGAAAAAGCAGATACAATAGAAGGTGCTGAGCAAATGGCTAAAGAACTATGGGAAAAACGGGCTTCACTAGGCGAAAACTAAACGAAAAAAGGCAAGCTATGCTAGCTTGCCTGTACCTTATGCTTTGTAAAAAAATACACTCTTCAAAAAGACTTAACCTGTCTTTTTCAACTCTAGCAAAAAGTCACTCATCTCCTCACGTAATTCTTGTAATGAGCTTTCATGTTCAGAAAGTTCATTGGAAGCTTTCAAAATTCTCTGACTGGATTGCTGAGTTTCATCTGTAGCGTCACGAACAACTGAAATACTATTGCTCACATCTTCAGTACCGGTTGCAGATTGGTTGACATTCACAGCAATTTCTTGAGTGGCAATGCCTTGTTCTTTAATCGCTTCAGCAATCGCATGAGAAATATCACTCACTTGCTCAATGGTGTTGCGAATATCTTTCCCGGCTTTAACGGCATCATCAGTCGCTTGTTGAATGCTAACAATTTGTGCCTCAGTTGCCTCAGTTGCTTTAGCCGTTTGATTAGCAAGGGCTTTCACTTCTTGCGCGACGACCGCAAATCCTTTTCCAGCATCCCCAGCTCTGGCCGCTTCAATGGTTGCATTTAAGGCAAGTAAATTGGTTTGCTCTGCAATTTCAGTGATGAGTTTCATCACATTACTAATCTCAATAGATGCTTCAGCCAGACTAGAAATTTGGCCACTCATATTATCAGATTTTGAAACAGCCTCTGATGTAATTTCAGAGGCTTGAATGACTTGTCGGTTAATTTCATCAACTGAGCTTGTAAGTTCTTCTGTAGCAGAGGCAACATCTTGCATATTATTGGATGTCTGCTCAGCCGCACAAGCAACAGAACTTGCTTGTTCTTTTGCTAAGTTAGAAGTGTTGCTAACTGAGCTGGCCACTTCATTTAATTCATGAACAGAAGTTGAAACGAAGATACAATGTTTTTTAAATAAAGTTCAAATTTATTGCCAATATCTTCAAAATTTTCATTTCTCTCTTTGATCTTATGGGTCGCTTTATTAATTGTCTCAGCACACTCAAGAAAAGAACCAGTCATACCTTTTTCTGAAATGAGACGATAAAACTGGTTACGACTGACATATTCAAGGCATGCTTTCGATTCGCGCATGTAAGCATCAGTTCTATCTATCATCAAATTAATAGCATGCATCAATTCACCCAGTTCCCCCGTCTCGTGAATATCAAGAATACGTGCTTCAAAATCACCTGCTGCAACAGCTTCAACAACAGCTTTAGCTTTCGCGATAGATTTATTAGAATTTGAAAAAATCATTTTAACCCTCAAAATATATAAAAAACGATTTTAGATTATCGATATCCGCGGCGTTGATTTTGCCCCACGGTCATTATGAACTCGTCATAAGCAAGTTGTTTGTCAGCAAGGTAACCACTCATCAGGTTCTCCGAATTTACGAGCCCCTGTTTTCTTTCTGCCTGGTCTTCAGCTTGTTTTAACTGCTTATAAAGAGGAATGATTGTTTGGCTGAGTATATCTTTTTGTGGAACGCGTCGGTTCGAGTGATAACCAACAATTTTGCCATTTAGATCGCGGCTTGGTGTTACATGAGCATAAACCCAATAATGATCGCCGTTTTTACAACGATTTAAAACATAGGCAAAAACCTCGTTGCCAGCACGAACAGTATCCCACAGCATTTTAAATATGATACGCGGCATATCGGGATGGCGAATAATGTTATGAGGTTTGCCAATAACTTCTTGTTCAGTATAACCAGCAATATCCAAGAACAACTTATTGGCGTAAGTTATGTGGCCCTTTAAATTTGTTTTGGAAACAATGATTTCATCATCATGAAATTTGACTTCTTGACCAGTTAAGAAAGTTTCTTTGCTCATAATGTGTTCCTAAAATTAATATAAAATCGTAAGGTTCACGCGATAAATGAATAATTTTTTTTTTGTCAAAAAACTGCAATAAAGCGCTAAAAAAGCGCGTTTGACCTAGTTTCGTAATAATAAAAACCATAATTCAGCTTACAGAATATACGTACACATCCAAGGGTTAATAAAGTAATAAATAATGTGTGACCTAAAAAGTTCTTACATGTGAAAACATTAATCTAAGATTGGATTTCATTGAATAATTAGCAGGTGAGTGTGGTAAAATATTATGAAAAATAAAGAAGTTAGAAAATTAAGTCGAGGCGAAAACACAACCACTGGTTACAGCTATTTTTTAGCCTAAATATTTTTTTGAAAGAAGTAGATATATGCCACTTTCCTTAGAGAAAAATCGTAAAACGGCCATTTGTAACTCACTAAAAAGTTTTTATAAGGCAGAATTTGATGAGACCTTAAGCGATTTTCGCGCCGAGCAGTTGGTTGATTTTATGCTCAACCAAATCGGGCCATCTCAATATAACCAGGCTATTCAAGATGCAAGAAAGTTCATAAGCGAAAAATTGGATGATTTAGATACGGAATTCTATGTGTCAGAAGAACTTAAAGAAAAGCACGAGTGCATAAAAACAACCAACAGCCAGTTTTAATCAATCAATAAATTGTAGGCAAAAAAACGCTTGTGTACTTCGATCACTGATGACTGCGCACCAACCATCCATAAATGGCTAAGTGCAACAGTCGATAACAATCACATTCGAGCTCAGTGTTTTTTTGCAAACTTAAATGTAAGTTTCCTCGGTTTTTGTAGTGACACGTGCCGCCGAATACTTAAATTCAGGGATCTTCCCATATGGATCCAATTGTGGGTTTGTTAAAAAATTTGCCGGCGCTTCTTCAAAACAAAAAGGAATGAATAACATACCAGGTGTTACATCTCGATCAGCACGCAGTGTGAGGCTAATAGCTCCTCTTCGTGTCTCGACACAACCTCTTGCCCCCGTGTTAACCCTTACCGTCCAATATCCTTAGGATGCATTGAGACAACCGGTTCGTTTTCTTGAGCACTGAGTTGAGTGGCTCTACGTGTCATTGCACCAGTGTGCCAATGTTCAAGCATTCGGCCAGTGGTTAACACCATTGGAAACTCTTTATCAGGCATCTCATCGGGCGGAACGAGATCTGTAGGTACAAGTTTTGCGCGGCCACTATCGGTTGGGAAGCCAGAATAAAAAATAATTTCCTCACCAGGAGTGTCTTCAGCTTTTGCCGGATAACAGACAAAGCCTTCAGTGTGAGCCTGCACATACTGCCTGTCATATAATTCTTCCTCAATAATGGTATGAATCATAGCGTTGAGCATAGGCACATCTCGGCCTGGAGAAAACACAACCGGATGAGTGGCATGACGCATGAGCTGTTGTTTACGTGGATCAAAGACAAGAAGATTGGCTCCCTGTTTTGCTGCCTGCTTAAAATATGTGGCAGCAACAGGATGATTTTGCTCAGGCCGGCAACCAATAATCATAATACAGTCACTTTCATCTGCAGCCGTGAAAGGTGCAGAAACAGCGCCAGAACCAACCCCTTCCATTAATGCCGCGACAGATGAGGCATGGCAGAGACGCGTGCAGTGATCAACATTGTTTGTACCAAATCCCTGGCGTATGTATTTTTGAAAGAGATAGGCTTCTTCATTTGTACCTTTAGCTGAGCCAAAGCCAGCGATAGCTTGTCCCCCAAGAGCATTGCTAACCTTCATTATTCCACCAGCCGCAAATTCCATAGCCTCTTGCCACGATGCTTCCCGGAAATAAGTCGGAATATCTGAAAAAGTTAATCGTGCATTCGCATCTTTTGGCGCATCATCTCGCCGAATAAGTGGTTTGGTTAGCCGTTCTGGAGACATAACATAATCCATCCCAAAACGACCCTTAACACAGAGTTTACCTCTATTGGCAGGGCCGTGCCGTCCCGTCCCGTCCCGTCCCTCGACCTTTATGATGTCATTGCCTTTCAAACTAACCTCAGTTGGCAACCAACACCACAGAATGGGCAAATTGAAGGTTTAATTTCATCTGCGTAAAATTCACGCTTCGTGGCCGTTTCATCAAAAAGAGTTTTCTCAATCAAAACCCCTGTAGGACATGCCTGCACGCATTCACCACAAGCGACACATGTTGAAAGTCCCATATCGTCTTTAACATCAAAAACGGCAGTACGCTCATGCCTCGGTCAGCAAAGCCAATCACATCATTCACTTGCACTTCACGGCAAGCCCGTTCACACAAATTACAAGAAATACAGGCATCAAGGTTCACGGCAATAGAAGGGTGTGACGCATCATGGAAGATGCTATCAACCGGTATTTGTTTATTTGCAGCTTTACGGCTACTGGGAAAACGCGGTTTATCATGATTTCCAACAAGCTCCATTTGCTCCAAAAATGACTCGTTGGGTCAGGGCTTAAGTCTCGATCTGGCATATCGGATGCTAGAAGTTCAAAAACAGTTTTGCGATTTTTTTCAACCCGTTCACTATAGGTCGTAACAACCATACCTTCCGTAGGTTTTCGTATACAGGATGCAGCAAGTACACGCTCACCTTCAATTTCGATCATACAAGCTCTGCAATTTCCATCAGCGCGATAACCAGCGCTGTCTTTCCAACAGAGATCAGGAATTTTTACACCTTGTCGTTTGGCAACCTCCCAGATTGTCTCTCCATCATTTGAAGTGACTTCTTTGCCATCAAGTAAAAATTTCACAGGAAAGGTTTTAGCTTCATTATGGCTCATTTTTCGACCTCCATGTTGTTAAATTCTTCAGGAAAATGTTTCATCAAGTGTTTCACACAATTGCCGGCAGCTTGACCAAGACCGCAAATAGAACTATCGCCCATAACTTAGAGCAGACTGTCATAAAGCTCATTGTCCGTTATGTGAGCTTCTAACATGCGCACCATTTTGTCCGTACCAGCGCGGCATGGGGTGCATTGACCACAACTTTCATGTTTGAAGAAACGCATTGTTTTAAGAGCGGCTTCACGAACGCTGTCTTGTTGACTAAGATAACAACTGCATGAGAACCAATCAGTCCGCCTTCAGCTTCCCAAACACCAAAATCCATAGGGCGGTCAGCCATATGCGCAGGAAATATGCCGCCCGACGCACCGCCAGGCAAGAAAGCTTTAAGCTCATGCCCTTCAGCCATCCCTCCGCAATAATCTTCAATCAAACGTATAAGGGAAATGCCGGCCGGAGCAATCTTAACACCAGGCGCGCGTACCCTGCCAGAAACGGAGAATGCTCTTGGTCCATTGTGCTCTTCAGACCAGCCTTTGCTTTTGAACCACTCTGGGCCATATTTTAAAATATCAGCAATCCAGGAAGCTGTTTCGACATTGTGGTTCAGCGTTGGCCTGCCAAATAAACCGCGTTCTGCAATAAAGGGAGGTCGGTGACGCGGCAGTCCTCGTTTTCCCTCAACGCTTTCAATCATGGCGCTTTCTTCACCGCAGATATAAGCACCAGCTCCGCGTCGTAACTCCATTGGTATAATGTCAATTTTAGAGGCTTCAAGGGCCGCAATTTCTGTCTTTAAAATTTCAAGTATTGCAGGATATTCATCCCGTATATAAATGCGTTCACAGCCAACCACGCGAGCAGCAATCTGCGCCCCTTCAAGCATGCGGTGTGGTGATAGTTCCAACCACCAACGGTCTTTAAAAGTACCTGGCTCTCCCTCATCACCATTGATAGTCATAAGTCGAGGCCCAGGATAATTTTTAACAAACCTCCATTTTCGTCCAGCTGGAAATCCTGCCCCTCCAAGGCCACGCAAGCCAGCATGAGACATTGTTTCAGTAGCTTCATCTACTGTAATATCTTTAGAAATGATACGATCAAGAATTTCATAACCACCATGTGTGCGGTAAGCTTGAAGGTCTTCATAATCAGGAATCTGTGGCTTATGCGTTCCATAAGAAGCAACTGTAACTTTTGTTGCTGTCGCATTTCCAACAAGTCTTTTACCCACTTGAACTGCGGGCGCTTTATCACATTGCCCAATACAAGGCACTGGCATTATGCGTATTTTTTCCCCAGTGTTTCATGTAATATATTTGCCAAGCGCTTGGCCCCAGCCATTTCACAGGAAAGCCCATCACAAACACGGATCGTGAGCTTTGGTGGAGGAGTGTCTCCTTCCAAAACTATGTCGAAGTGATGATAAAAACTAGCAACTTCATAAACTTCAACTTGTGCCATGCGAAACAACTCAGCTAAAGCGGCGATTGCCGTGGCTGTTATATGTCCGCGTGCATCTTGTATCAAATGCAAGGCTTCAATGACCATGTCGCGCCTGTAGGGAATGTCACCTATAAGAGCTGCGATATCATCAAGGTCTTTATCAAGAATTTGTCGACCTTTCGGTAAGGAAGGGTCGCGACGTTTAAATTTTGGTGAAACTAACTGATCCATTTTAAAAGGCCCTCTCGATAGCTAACTGAATTAATAGATGGCAAACCAATGGGGTGATTTGCCATCTGTTCCGTGATTCATGGGTAGTCAGAACCACGGTGATGTTTTATTCAGCAGCCACAGCGCCTTGTTTCAGCTCCTCACTATGGTGATGTTTTGAACCAACTGGTTGAACCATCAAATTGGCAAAAAAACGCGATAACGAGAAGGGCAGCCATCGCATACATGGTTGTATTGTAAAGTGATGACGTTGGATCAATCGTTCCAGCCGGAGCTATCTCCATTAAACGGGCAATCGTAACTGTATTTGCATCCACCAAATCTTGGAGTTTCGAAACCGGAGCCCCAAAGCGTTCAGCAAATGCACCAGGATCAATCTGACTAACCAAATCGCTGATCGCATTATTTCGTGAAAGATCTCTAAGGTAAGTGATAGCAAATGGTCCCAAGACACCAGCAGTTGACCATGCCGTTAATAACCGACCGTGGATGCCACCGACATGCATCGTGCCGAACATGTCTGCAAGGTAAGCCGGAATAGTAGCGAAGCCACCACCATACATTGTAAAGATTATCATAGTGGCGATGTAGAAACCGATAAGTGCGGTAAAGCCACCCTGGCCAGCCCAAAAAGGAATTGAAAGATATAAAACCGTTCCGATAATGAAGAAGCAGTGATATGTGTTTTTCCGTCCAATATAATCTGATGTTGATGCCCAGAAGAAACGACCAACCATATTAAATACGGAGATCATCAAAACGTAAGTTCCTGCAAAAGCAGCTGTTACGATTGCCAGTTCACCAAAAATCTCATTGACCATCGTCTTAGCAACACCAATAACACCAATACCTGCCGTCACATTGAAGCAAAGAATAATCCATAAAAGCCAGAATTGAGGCGTTTTTATCGCTTGATCAATATTGACATTGTTGCGTGTCACCATACCAGAAGCAGAAGGAGCTGGCTGCCAACCTTTAGGCTTCCAACCTTCTTTTGGAACTCTATATTGGAATGAGGCAATCATCATAACGATGAAATAAACAATATCTAAAGTTAAAAAAGTTGCCGCTGCACCTGTGTTTCCAGAGCCAACAACATAAACGCCAGCATCACCACCAAAAGAGGCTGCTTGCTGTGCTGAAGCAATAACCACTTCAACTTTCCCTGAAGCAGTTTCCGCAAACCGCCTGCCACTCTCAGTAACTAATTTTACAGCTGCTTCTGAACCAAGATATTCCGGAGCTTTTTGGAATGTACTAAGTAACCATCCGATTAAAGGCGCGCCAATCATCGCACCGCCACCAAGAACGCCATAACCAAGATAAAGAAGCCATAATTGATGCGTCGAAATGCCAATTGAGCCAACGATAAAACCACCGCCCCAAAGAGTAGCGGCCACAACACCAACATAGCGCGGACCAACTTTTTCAAGCCATTTACCTCCAAAAGCAGCTGCAAGACCTAAGACCACAATTGCTACAGAGAAAATCCAAACAACAGACGATAAGCTCCAGTCACTGCCAGAAGAAGCAATCACACCTAATTCGCGTGTAAGCGGCGGGTTAAAAACTGACCAGGCATAAACAGATCCAATACATAGATGAATTGCAATAGATGCTGGCGGCACTCACCATCGATTGTAGCCATCCGGCGCTACGATGTTTTCTTTGCGTAGAAAACCTAAAGGTCCACTAGAGTTTGGCATATGAAAATTCCTCCCAAGTTTAGGGGAAATGTCCCCCTAGTTTTTAAGCTGCCTAGCCCGTATTTTAGATGGGTAATAACGAGAGAGGTTGAAAAAATTTATAATAAAAATCAGTATGTTATGGGATTTTTGTGAGGGGTGGGAAAAGGTCAAATAGTCCATGAATTATGAGCTATTGGAAATGTAGATGAACTAAAATGTACACTTTTTATAAGCTGGAAATAGGAGGTGATTGACAAAATGACCGTATAAAGAAGAGCAAAAAAAATGGTAGGTGTGGTCAAATAACTAAGTTTTGCTAACAACTTTTCAACAAAAGTAACGGATGTACAGATTTATATATACAAACCTTAACCACCATATAGAGCAATATTGATATAAAAACTAATCAATGTCTATATGAGGATTATTCATCAGCTCTGCAAATAATCTAAATTGAATATTTTACAATATCGTTAAATCTCGAACTTCATTTCGAGGAGGTTTAAACACCCCATATATTGCATTTGCGGTCTATTGTTTTCCTCGCAACACCTAACCGTCTTGCCGCTTCATTTCGATTGCCAGAGCATTCTTCAAGCACAGTTAAAAAATGGCGTTTTTCCACGGCAGCTAAACTCTTTACATTAGAGGAAGGAGATTCACTATCTATAACGGTATCGAAAGTTCCACGTATCAATGCGCGCTCAACAGCATTACGTAGTTCCATAACATTCCTAGCCATTCATGGGACATCAATCTACGACGTATCGATGCCGTGATTTCAGGGGCTGTAATACCTATTCTGTTTTGAAGTTTTTCTAGAAAAAACTCTGCAATTAACACAATATCCTCGGGCCGTTCTCTTAATGGTGGTAAAACGATTTCATGAATATTTAAGAGGTAATAAAGGTCCGCTCTAAAAAGATTCTCTTCAACAGCTTTAAATAAGCTTTTCGTTGTAGAGCATACAATGCGAACATCTAAAGAAAAATTTCTCGCAGCTCCGAGAGGTTTAAATCTCCCAGTAGTCAGAAGTTCAACCAGTATATTTTGAGACGTCGGGGTAAGTAATTCCACATCTTCAAGGAATAGAGTTCCCCCCTTAGCATCAGCTAAAAGCCCAGTCTTATCATAATTAAAATTAGAATCTATTTGCCCAAAAAGATTTGATTTAAATGTTTCATCATTTAAGCCATTACATTGTAGCCATACAAATGGGTAATTACTGCGTGGAGAGCAATCATGTAGCATTCTTGCGGCAATTGTTTACCAGAACCAACCTCACCAGAAATGACAACATGAGCATCAATTTTAGCAGCTCGTTTAATCTCACTTCTAACATTTTCGATTTCTTTAGAAGTCCCTATAAGCGCATTGCGCTGTCTTAAAAGGTCTTCACCAGCTTTAATTTCATTTCTTAAAATTGAGTTTTGTTTACGTAAATTAGATTTCGTCAGATTCTGTACAACAACATTGAGTATCTGATTAGATCGAAAAGGTTTTACTAGAAAATCAGATGCACCGGCTCTTATTGCTTCGATAGCTGTTCCCAAGTCAGCATATGCTGTCATTAAAATGGCTTCACAATAAAGCCCAACTCTTTTTTGCTCGCTTAACCAATCCAATCCCTTTTGATCCGGTAAAATATTATCTAAAAGAATGAGGTCATAATCAAAGTCGTCAAGTAGGTTTGTAGCAATTTTAGTATTTGATGCTACATCAATACGAGCACCAAAACTTGAAAGTTGTTTCTGTATAAAGTGCCGAATGCCGGGTTCATCATCTATCACTAAAATTGATGAGCCTTCCAAAACATTTTCAAATCCTTCAAGGCTTGTTTCTGATAAAAGGTTATCCATAGCTAAATAACTTCCCGCCCCTGATTAAATAAATTCTCATTTTTTTATTTATTTTTTAATTATTCTAAAAATACGATTGTTATTAATGAGAATTCAATTTCATACTCTTCAACAATATTATTCATTAAAATCCTCATTGCAAAAATGACAATAATTAGAGTGATAAAAAACATTGCAATACAGGATCTTAGCGAACCTTTCAGTTTAGGTATCGTCCTAAAAAATTCACAGTTTCATAAAGGCAAAGCTGTCTGAAACTGTCATTTCGTTTTTCTGCTCCAGAGTTACTTATGTGAAATGCATTATTTTTTCTCTGTCATGAAATTTTAGCAAGGCGCATGAGGTCGCATCAATTTTCTAGCATCTATGAGGTATTGCCTTACAAGTCTTAATAAAGTTGTCCATGGGTGACTTGAAAACTATATGTGCAGGTCTTTAAAACCTTCGATGAATAGGCATGATACTCAATTATTGAATTAAGAGATGACCTCAGCGCTACGAGATTTTCATCGGACAAATGTAATTTCAACCGCAAGATATTTTGTGATACGTCTAATCACACCTTTAATTGCGATCACAAAGGGCCACAAATTTTTTTCTGATCGGTTTGTCATTCATTAATCAGTCTCGACAAGACGATGATTCCGTAAATAAGGATGATATGGTTGCGGGAGAGCGCAATACCCAGAAGCTACTAGATAGTTCTGTAAAGCAGGATAAGCTGGTTGCGGGAAGCGCAAAACCTCAAACCTATCGTCTAAAATGATGGAAAAAAAGAGTGCAAGGTTTCAATGGTTGCGGGGGACTGCAACCAGACAGACCTACTTGGGCAAGGTGAAGAAAAAACTCAAAGAAAACAACACCCAAGAGACGTCTTCAATAATTTGTTCCACTCAAATAACATGGAAATTATCACAGAGCATCCGACTTATAAGTTTGAGAAGTAATCCCCTCTCGGATCAAACGATGACTTGTCGAGACATTGTATGCGTAAAGGAACTACAATGTCTGAAACCAAAATCCCGTTCTCTCTTCGGCTTTCAATTGAAGAACATAAGACTTTAAAAGAAGCAGCTGGCCAGCAGTCTATGGCTCAATATGCTCGTGTCCGATTATTTGGCGATGGCGTTAAATTGAGAAAAAACGTGGTCTTAAACCTATCGAAGATCGTGGGCATTAGGCCGTGTTCTTGGCAAGCTAGGTGCTTCCAATGTCAGTCAAAATTTAGCAATCCTGGCTGAAGCGGCAGAAGCAGGCTGTTTGCATATTGACGCGAAACTCTAATGGAAATCTCACAAGCTTGTGCAGAGATCAAAGCCATGCGGAGCGATCTTATGCAAGCACTCGGCTTGAAGATTAAGAAGCCTCCTGTAGTTCTGTCCCATAACTTTCTGGAAGCCGCTGAGTAAATGATATTAAAAGGATCACAAAGAGGCGGAGCAAGACAACTCATAATCCATTTAAACAATGTGGATGATAACGAGCATGTTGAGCTGCATGAAGTGCGCGGCTTTATCGGTGATACGCTTGAAGAGGCGTTAATGGAAAGCTATGCGATTTCTAAAGGAACGAACTGCACTCAACATATGTTCTCACTGAGCTTAAGCCCGCCCCAAAGTGAAGATGTACCGGTTTCTGTGTTTGAAGATGCGTTAGAGCGTATTGAGGCCAGTATGGGATTGATCGGTCAGCCTCGCGTGGTTGTCTTTCATGAAAAAGAAGGCCGACGCCATGCTCATTGCGTTTGGTCAAGATTAGACGTTGAGACCATGACTGCAGTTAATCTGTCATTTTTCAAAAGGAAACTAAAGCAGATTTCCCGGGAACTTTTATCGAACAAAATTGGAAAATGCCAAAAGGCTTGATGAACTCAAAAGAACGCACCTCCAATCAATTCACCTTGGATGAGATCCATCAATCTAAAAGAACCAAACGTGATCCAAACGACTTAAAGGCCATGTTCCAAGAGAGTTGGCAATATCCGATAGCCAGCAATCTTTTGAAAACGCATTAAAAGAACAGGGTTTCTTACTTGCAAGAGGAGATCGCCGGAATTATGTAGCCGTAGGTTTTCAAGGGGAAGTCTATTCCTTGTCGCGAATGACAGGGGTTAAAACAAAAGTTTTAGAAGAGCGCCTTTGTGATCCATCTCAATTGCCAGACGTTGAAATGAGACGGGTTGAAATCGCACGTGACTATAAAAAACGCTACGGATAGAAACATAAAGGCAGCCTTAAAGAACAAAGAGGATCAGCAAAAAGTCCTTGAGATCAAACGCAAGGAAATGCTCTCTCGGCACAAACAAGAACGCAAAAAATTAAGAGCAGCACAAAGCCAACGCCTTACTTTAGAAAGGCAAGCAAGGGCAAACAAATTTGCGCGCGGCCTGCGAGGGTTGTTTGAAAGATTAAGTGGTAGGCATGCTCAATTAATAGAAGAAGCAAAGCTTGAAGATAAAAAATCGCTACGGCGCGATTTAAAAGAGTTTCAATCATTGATTGCTGAGCAGCTTAAAGAACGCAGGCGACTGCAAATCTTATCCAAAGCCATCGCAAACAGAGTTTTGAAGCGGTTAACTCATCTTATCTCTTATCATCAAGGCAAGAAGCTCAAGACAATCGACTTGTTCGAAAGATCAGAAACAACCCAGAATTAATCTTATCGAGATTAACCGAGAAAAACAGCGTTTTTACCAAAAGAGATATAATGAAAGAAGTAGAGGCATATTTTCCATCTGATGCAGAAAAATATGAGGCGATGGAAGACATTTTCTCATCGAACAAACTTGTCAGTTGAGCGCCAACAATAAACAAAATCAAAGACACTCCTATTTTTCTACCAAAGAGATGATAAGCCTCGAAGAAAGCTTATTGAAAAACAGTGTGGATCTTGCACGATCAAATAGCTTTCGGGTCTCAAGAAAATATATCCAAGCAGCTATTGAAAAAGAAAATCAAGCCTTGCAAATACTAGCCGGCGTTACTCTAAGTGACGAGCAAAAGGAAGCAATCAAACATATTACAAATTCAGAACAAATATCTTGTGTTATCGGTGTCGCCGGGGCTGGAAAAAGCACCATGTTGGCGGCAGCACGCCAAGCTTGGGAGAGTGCCGGGCATCGCGTTCTAGGTGCAGCGCTGGCTGGGAAAGCTGCAAAAGAGCTAGAACAATCTTCCGGCATAAAATCGAGAACTTTAGCGTCTTATGAATTTGCTTGGGACAATGAACGTCATGAGCTTCAAAAAGGAGATGTGCTGGTAATCGATGAAGCGGGAATGATCTCTTCAAAACAAATGGCAAGATTTATCAATGAGGCCAAAGAAAAAGGCGCGAAAATTTGTCTTGTTGGAGACCCGGAGCAACTACAGCCCATAAACGCCGGTGCACCATTCCGGAATATCTCAGAAAAAATCGGATGCGCGGTTTTAGAAAATGTCCATCGTCAGAAACAGGTGTGGCAGCAAGAAGCCTCTATGGAATTTGCTAAAGGGAATATTGAAAGTGCTCTAAAAGCTTATCAAGCTCATGGAGCAATAGGTTTTCATGAAAACAATGATTTAGCGATTTTAAACCTTGCTCATGATTATATGGCTGATTGTTTAACCACTACCAAAGAGACAACATGCTTGGCTCTTGCTCATCGCCGGGCAGATGTGAAGGCCTTAAATGAAACAATCCGAGAGATACGCAAAAATAGTGGCGAGCTGATGGATGAAAAATTTTACAAAACCGAACATGGGAATAAAGCATTCGCTGTTGGTGATCGTCTTCTGTTCACAAAAAATGATAACACACTCGGAGTAAAAAATGGCAGCCTGGGCACGGTTATAAAAACAAAGAAGAACAGTCTCACCATTGCACTTGATAATGAGAAAAAGTCTGAGCCACCTTTGAAGGTGAGCATTCATATGAATGACTATAATTCTGTGACATACGGTTATGCACAAACCATACATAAGTCACAAGGTGCAACGGTCGATAATTGTTACATTCTAGCTTCCCGAACACTCGACCGTCAGTTAAGTTATGTGTCATTTACACGGCATAAGAATAACGTGAAGCTCTATGTTGATAGAGAAGAATTCAATAGCTTTGAAAGTCTTTGCAAAACTATGAGCAGAGATGGACAAAAGTTGTCTACATTAGATCTAGAGAAAAAGTTTACGCAAGAAACTGACATTTACCATTCAAATAATGTCGAGATGAAACTATGAGTTTTTCACAGATCAGACTAAATAAATAGGCATGCAAGGGTAAGCGCGAGGAATATCTTCGCGCTTACCTGATTTAGTAAAGGGGGGAGTGTATCTTGAAACCGTTTTGATTTTACTTCTTAACAAAGCGCGCTTGAAGAACGTCACCATGACTGTCCTTGCCAGTGACAACCACTTTACTTCCCTTAGACAAAGGCGCCTCAAGTTTTGCTTTCAGAGTGCTACCATCTGAAATTAGGTTATGAATTTTCGTTCCCGCTTCAGTTTGTATTATGGCTTTGAATTTAGCACCTGTCATATCGAGAGGTTTACCATCAACAGTCATGTAAAAGAGAATTTCTTGATCTTTGAGAACCATCTCTATGCCGTGGTGGTTTGCATCTTCAAAAAATTGACCACCATGTGCCGGGCCGTGATCGTCATGACCACTTTTGGAAGATTTATGTTTATCTTGATCATGTTTGCTATGGTCATGCTTATGATCGTGTTTATCTTCGGCTAGCGCACTTGGTGTAAATGAAGTGAGTAACCCGAATGATAAAAGTGTAAAAAAAACTAAGTTTTTCATTATTTTATGCTCCTGAGATTGAATTGAAAATTAATAGGCCTCAATGGGCTTTGAGGTTTGGATCGGCGAGGCATCATGAGCTGCAATGAGCCGCTCTAGAGATTTCTGGCCAAATTTAAAAAACAGAAGTGGTGTGAGAACAGCATCAATTAAAGTCGCTGAAATAAGGCCACCAAAGATTGTCACGGCTAGTGGATGTAGGATTTCTCGTCCTGGCTCATCTGCTGCGATAATCAGAGGAATAAGGGCACCCCGGCGGATAAAAGCCGTCATTAGCACAGGGGTTAGTCGTTCGAGGGAACCACGTACAATGAGTTCACGCCCAAATGTCTCATTTTCATATAAAGCAAGATTAATATAGTGGCTGATTTTAAGATGCCATTTCGAGCCGTAATACCTGCGAGTGTAATAAAGCCGATTAAACTGGCAACAGAAAAAGGAAGATCTGCTATCCATAAAGCGGTTACACTGCCGATAAGTCCGAGTGGTATGGCTGTCAAGACGATACCTGCCAAAACAGCAGATTGGTATCGGCTGTAAATGACTAGAAAAATAAGGGCTAAAGATAAAATGGATAATAACCCTATAGTTTTTGTGGCTTCTTCTTGCGCCTGAAATTGCCCTTCAAGTCTTATGACATACCCTGCAGGTAGTTTGGTTTCTTCAATAAGGCGGCGAATATCAGCAACGATTGCAGCCATGTCACGCTTACCATCACCGTTAGCAGAAACGACAATCCTGCGTTGCTGGTTTTCTCGTAAAATTTGGTTAGGGCCTTCGACTTCTTGCACTTTACCCAGTCGCTTTAACGGCACATACCCGATAGGTGTTGAAACAATGCTTCACCAAGCCCGGCGGTAGAACGATCTTGATCAGCAAGGCGAACAACCACATCGAACCGTTTGTTACCATCATAATCTGAGAGACGGTTCGTCCATTCGTCATATCAGCGAGTGTCTTGGTCAATTCAGAAGGATTGACACCATAAAGAGCAGCTCTCTCATAATCTGGCACGACTTGCAGTTGGGGTATTAGCACTTGTTTTTCTGTTTGCACATCAACAAGTCCTGCAACAGTGCCAAGTCGGTTTTGCATTTGTGCTGCAAGTGTGCGTAACCGGTCTAAATCTTCTCCAAAAATTTTCAAAGCGATTTGGGCTCTCACACCGGACAGCATGTGATCTAGTCGGTGACTAATCGGTTGACCAATGCCGATACCCGCCGGAAGTACCGACAGTGTTTCGCGAATATCAGAATAAATATCCTCCCGCTTTCGATCAGACCTTTTTAAGTCAATATCAATTTCGGTGACATGAATACCTTCTGCATGTTCATCAAGTTCTGCACGGCCTGTTCTGCGACCAACAGATTTTACTTCAGGAACATTCATTACAAGCTTTCAGCTATTGATCCTAACCTATCAGATTCAGCAAGAGAGATGCCGGGGTTATAAACAACAGATACCAATATTGTCCCTTCATTAAATGAAGGAAGGAAAGACCTTGGTAGCTGTGTTGCAAAAAAGTGTAGCGGCAAAAATTCCGCCAACAATAGAAATAATAACAACGGTTGGCCAGCGAAATGTCCAATCAAGTAAACGCTCATTGCCGGCTTTTAGAATACGAACCAGTCGAGTATCTTGCTCTTCATGGTTAGGCGTTTTAAGCAAATAATGACAAAGAACAGGTGTCAAGGTAATCGATGTTATTAAGCTGGCTAAGATCGCAACTATATAAGCTAACCCAAGCGGGCGAAAAAGTTGCCCTTCAAGGCCTGTCATCGCAAAAAGCGGTACAAATACCAAGACGACAATCGCTGTTGCATAAACGATTGAAGAGCGAACTTCATGACTGGCATTTAACACAACGGTCAATTTAGATTGAGGGCGATCCGATTTTGCATTTAGTCGTAACCGCCGGAGAACATTTTCAACGCCTACAACGGCATCATCAACAAGCTCCCCGATCGCAATAGCAAGGCCTCCAAGCGTCATGGTATTAATTGACAAACCGAATGCATAAAACACAAGAATAGTAATGAAAATAGACATTGGGATCGCTGTAAGCGATATGAATGTAGCTCGCCAGTTCAACAAGAAAAGAATGAGAATGAAAGAACCACAATAGCCGCTTCAATAAGCACTTGCTTACATTCTCAATCGAGGTTTCAATGAATGTCGCTTGCCGGAATTGAATTCGGTTTGCAACGACCCCTGCTGGCATTGTTCGTTGAATTTTATCAAGTTGGGCTTCAACTTCTTTGGTGATAGTAATTGTATCCGCCTGAGGTTGCTTCTGAACACCAATAATGACGGCTTTTTCACCCATGAACCCTGCGTCCCCTCGTTTAACACGAGGGGCAAAATCAACGGTCGCGACCTGGCGCAATAAGATCGGTTGTTGATCACGAACCACGACGGTAAGATTGCGCAAATCTTCTAATCTTGTCGTTCTTCCAATATTACGAATGAGAAATTCTCTTGCATGTTGATCAATAAATCCACCGCCGGCATTCGTACCAAATTGAGATAGCGCTTCTTCAATCATATTAGGTGTAATCTGAAGGCGCTGCATGGCGATGAGTCTGGACTGACCCGGTATTGTCTCACCTCGCCGCCGATCGGTATCACTTGCGCCACTCCCGGTACAGTGAGCAACTGTGGTCTAATAACAAAATCAGCTATTTCCCGAAGCTCCATCGTACTAATAGTTTTTCCTGTAATAGCGACAAGCATAATCTCGCCCATAATAGAGGAAATAGGCCCCATATGTGGCTGAACATTTGCTGGGAGTTGTTCTCGTGCCGTTGCCAAACGCTCAGCAACGAGTTGTCGATTGCGATAAATGTCGGTGCCCCATTCAAACTCAATATAAACGATAGACAAACCAACACTAGAAACCGATCTAAGGCGTATTATGCCTGGCATACCGTTTAGAGCAGTCTCTAGAGGATAGGTAATTAGCTGCTCGACTTCTTGCGGTGCGAAACCTTCAGCTTCTGTTAAAAGTGTGACTGTGGGGCGATTGAGGTCCGAAAGACATCAACCGGTAAGCGCGGCAAAACATAGGCACCGTATGCTGCAAGAAGCAATGATGCGACAAGGACAAACATCCTTTGGCTCAAACTGAGTGCGACAAGTGCTTTAAAACATAGTCTGTTCCCCTATCTTATCTGGTTAACAAGTGGGGCGCCTTTAATGATGATTTGGTCGCCGGGCTCAAGGCCTGAAGTTATATGAACTCGTTCACCATCAAGGTCTTTAATTCTCACGGCAACTGGCATATAGCGTTCCGGCTCAAGCCGCTTAAATGTTACATGCTGTCCGTTAGGCGCCTGAGCAACCGCCTGTCGTGGAATAATTATTCCGGTAACAATGTCTCCTTTTTCTACGAGAACTTTGACCGGAGAACCTATGCTTAATTCGCTTGTAGGGTTAAGAATGCTAAAATGAATGACACTTGCCTGTTGTTGTAAAGCGCGGCTTCGGCCAACAAATTTTAAATCAAAGAAACTACCTTTGTCGGTCTTTGCACGTATTTTACCGGTCTGTGGTTTAACCTCGGCGTCATAAGAAAATGGCTTCTATCCAAAGGCTTGAGGGATCTACAATACGAAAAAGTGTATCAGCTCGGTTTACAACTTGGCCAACAACAACACGCACTTCAGCGATGACACCATTAACGGGGGCAATTAGGACTTCTGGTTCAGAGCGTGATTTTTTTAGTTGTTTAAGGCGAGCTGATAAACCGGCGCGTTCAATTTCCAATTCTTGTAAATTAGCCCGGCTTGTGATGTTTTTAGAAACAAGTTGCCGTTGACGAGCAATCCTTGCATCAAGAATCGCCATTCGCTGATCCAATTCACCAGCTGTTTGCCGAACATCGCTAGAATCTATGGGGTCAAAAGATGGTTCGACAAAAGCTAGAATTTCACCTTTCTTTACAGTTTTTCCAAGAAAAGGCAGGCCACTTTTGGCAGGTTTTAATCTACCAGCAATTGTGCTTTGTACGAGACCTGATCGGTTTGGATCAGCGATCACCCGGCCTATCAACTTATGAACGGCCCGTGCTGTTTTAGGGGATAAAATTTGAGTGCGAATTTCTAAAAGGCGTTGTGTTGGTTTAGGAAGAAAGATTTCACCATCAGGTAATCTCTTGGGGGCATCTCCCTGCACTAAAGTTGGGCCGGCGTCGCCATGATCATGTCCAGGCCCTGCTAAGACTGGTGTGGAATTTATTAGAATTACTAAAAAGGATAGACTTATTATCAGTTTAGCGCTGCTTTTAGCTAACCTGCTGAAAAATAGACCAGCTATGCCTACTAAACTTACCAGCATGAGCCAGGTTAAAAGTGAATGTGATGCGATTAAACTTGCACCTTCCTCGTGTGAATGGGTGTGGTTCTCTTCGGGGATTTTAATTGAACCACCAACAAATCAGTATTTGACCGTCAACAATGGTGATAATCACTTCATGAGTTCCGGCCTTACTTAAAGATGAAGTTTTGATCTTATAAGTTCCATCCGTTTGTGATTGAGCAACAAGTGTTTTACCGTTTACATCCATTTGTATGACTGCGCTGACCACAGGTGAAGTATCTTTGACACTGTCAAGATAAACGGTGAGCTCCTGATTCTTTAATATGGCAACGAGTTCATATGTTTCAGATACTGCCACTAAGCGCGGACTACTCGGACCAGCTTCCACGGGTTCTGCCGGGCCATGGTCATGCCGGGCCCCGCTAAAGCAGCCCCCGTAAATACCCAAAATATCCAGGCAAAAAGCAAAAAAACAAATTTACCCTTTTGATTGGGTAGTAAAAAAATAGACATGAAAATATCCTCAAAAGTCTTTAAAAAGGGCGCACAAAAATAATGTTCGTACGTAACAGAGTAACTTAGAGGAAATAGATTGGAGGCCTGAATAAATCGACGGTCTCAAAAGATCGAATATTGTGAGACACAGGCTTTAAGAAGCTTTTATTGATCCGATGGATGGTAACTTCAGAGCTACCCATTAAAATTGCAGTCAAACATAGGTGAGCTTCGCATCCAAATTGGCAATTGGTTTTTGTGGGTTGTTGATCCTTATCAGAGGTTTCAACATGAGTATCTAGACAAGGGCTATTCATTTTCGAATGGCAACAATCTTCTAGGGTTGAAGGTGTTACTTTTGTACTCGAATGGTCTTGATGATGACTTACTGAATGTTTGTGCTCCAGATCAAAACCGATATGCGCTATGGCGTCAGAGAGCGTAGCTGCGATTATGACGAGGCTTAGCACGCTGGCAATGAACCGGCGAACAGAAACATTTCGTATGTCTAATGCGCAGTAATTGAACATTTTACCTCTCTGAGAACTTCTTAAATCACAAATATCTTATTGGAACAACTGCAAACTATTTGTAGTGCAAACAAAAAGAGTAAATGTAACAGCTGGGATACGACTTTTCGTTGTTTCAATCATTTTGAGCATATTTAAGCAGATTGATCCGTTTCATATTCATTCAAAGCTAATTTCAATATTTGCCAAGATGAGTTGATAAACAGGCTTGCTAAAATAGCGGCCACGACTAAATCTGGCCATGCGGTTGTCGTTCCCCAAACAGCCATCGCGGCTCCCACAACAGCGATATTGCCGATAGCATCATTACGTGAACAAATCCAAACCGAACGAACATTTGCATCACCATCTTTGTATTTAAGAAGTAAAAAGCACACTTGTTAAGTTGGCCGTTAATGCAAGAAAACCAATCCAACCCATTATTTTGGCACTTGGTAAGCCTAAAATAAGAACACTATAAGCTGTTGAACCAAGTACAAATATCCCATGAAAAATAGACTGCCCCCTTTTAAAAGAGCCGCGATTGCACGGGTTTTAAGGCTCATACCTATAACAAAAAGGCTGACACCGTAAGTGAGTGTGTCACCAAGAAAATCCAGAGCATCTGCTTTTAAAGCTTCCGAACCTGCGAGCCTGCCAGCGAGCATTTCTATGAAAAACATTGCAGCATTTATGGCAATTACGAGCCAAAGCACTCTGCGATAACGCAGATCCATACCGTCAAATTTAGGGTTTTGACGACATCCGCATTCACTCTCATTATGGTTCGTCGTGATCATTTCTTTTGTTTCACAGCCCTTCACCTTATTGATGTTTTCTAGTTAGGCTTTATGCTAATATCTCTAGTGACTAGAGGATCAAGAGTTTTTTATGGCCGAAGTAACGATAGGCATGGCATCTAAGCTCACAGAAATAAAAATTCGACAATTCGTTATTACGAAGAGATTGGTTTGATCTCACCACGTGGACGAACAGAAAGTAATCGACGACTGTACGCAGAAACAGATTTAAGCCGTCTTCGTTTCATTAGGCATGCTCGAGAACTTGGTTTTGATATTGATGCCATTCGCACAATGATCGATTTGCAAGCTCATCCAGAACAGTCATGCTCAGAAATTGATAAGATAGCGAATATACATTTGGCTGATGTTAATCGCCGCATAGCTGGACTTCAGGCACTTAAAGGTGAATTAAGTCGGATGATTGAAGGTTGCAATTGTGGTCGTATTGATGAATGCCGTATTATCGAAGTGCTGCAAGATCATGGTCAGTGCAAAAATGACCATTCACGTATGAATGAAAAGTTCAAATGAAACCTATTAGTAAAGCAAGAACATTGCTGATCAATGAAATTTATTGTTTATTAAAACACAAAGACTAAGGATAACGGCTAAAGAATCTAGGTCGTTTATATTAATTTAAAAAATTGACTTGAAACTTTATTGTTGGAATTATAAAGACTAGAATCAAAGGCGTTCGTTTTTATTTTGATAAAATCGTACCGCAAATAGTTGGGATCAAATGATAGTAAGGAAACAGCAGCTCTTACCTCTAATGGTAGTATTCGGAATGCTCGTTGGCTCGATCATTCCTTATCTCCATGGAGTAGGCAATGACACTGACAATGTTTCTGACTTAGTCATAGCTCTCGCGGCTCAAGGTGCTGACCAATCTCATGATCACGTTGATGGTCACCAATCAGAAGAGTTTCATTGTGAAACTTGCCATATATTTTTCATCTTTATTCCAATCCCTATCAATTGACCATCCTTTCACCT
>JALQPE010001064.1:0-37833 GCA_030407315.1 Asparagopsis taxiformis | reverse complement strand
GGCGTGACACAGGATCATTCAACAGCGATTGGATCAACGAGTTATGGTTTCGCTGGCCGGTCGGTGAAATCTGGAGCAGGAAATCACACGGTCACTGTGGGACTGAGCGGGTCACCAGCGGTGACGAAATCATGCTTGCGATCTATCTTCCTGAAGCTTAGACGACCGAAGGCAAAAACCGCTTGAGCACAAGGGTTGCAGCCACCGATCCGAGCAGAACCGCAGGGAAAACAGCAACTCGTTTTTGGGATAATATAGAGCGCCATCGCAATCAGGGCCGGGTGCACAAGATACATCCCGAGCGAAAGGCGGATAGCGTATCGATGATCTTTGTTCGCGGTATTGGGATCGCCATTGCGAGGCGACAGCCCAGCCAGCGATTGTGAGTTGAAGCGTCATCATACCCATGCCGAGCAACAATGCAGCAGCGCTGCCGCATGCCATATGATTGGCGCAAGTGCACCGTTTCCTAAGCGTCGCATCAAAAGACCAGTGCACGCGGCTGGAACCACCGAAAGCATTGGGCAAGCGGTATCGGAAGAGTTGCCGTGTTTGAGATCCAAAGAGCCGCGCCTGACATCAGTATGCCGGTCAACAGGAAAACGGGCGTTGATGTTTTGTTTCGGGATTCCCGCGCGCAGCTAGCAGAACAGAAACGAGAAACGGTAAGACCAGAGATGCAACGAGGTTCCCGTCAGCATCATCCAGGGTGCAAATTCGCTTGAGAGCGGCGATCCGTTCACGATGCTCTGCGCAACCTTCAGGGCCCCATAAATAATACTCCACGCGAGCCACGGTAAAAGCAGCCGTCTCGCTTGTTGTCCAATTGGTTTGCTTGCGCCGAAGTACACTAGAAGCATGACAAACATTGGTAGCGCTGCGAGCCCAATCCAACCCCCAGGGCCGCGCAATGGAACTGAATTATCCCGATCGCACCGACAAATCGAAGGGCGTCAACACTTCCGTTTCTTGTTTTAGGGCGTGATTCAGCGTGTTGAAAAGTCTGTGACGCTGTAAATGTAAGCATTGAAAAGGTCTTTCCCGACGCTCTCAATGCTCACGAAACAGAATTGGTTATAGTTTTTCATGAGCACTGAGGGTTGCGTAAAAATACTCAAGCGTTTCATACAACAACGCTACGCAACCAAGAATTAGTTGTCAATTTTTGTTTCTGAAACCACCGTCCGTCGAAACACTATAACAATAGGGTTGCGACGTGGACGGCGGTCTTCAACTTTACGCGCCTGATGGCAGGCGTCTTTATCTCAATGGCAGTGAGAGGCACGCATCCTTGAGGCTGCGCAGCGGTCTCCGGATAGCACGCGGCTGCTGTGCGAGGTGATGGCCTATTCCGGGTGCCGGATCTCGGAAGCGCTTTCCTTGTCAGCGCAGAGCTTCCAGGCGCAAACGGGCGTGGTGTCCATTCAGTCACTCAAGAAGCGAAACAAGATCGTGTTCCGTGAAATCCTTTACCACCGTCCCTAGTCACAGACTTGCGAGAGAACTTCGCGGGAAATTCTACTTTGTTTGGCCTATCTCCCGACAAACAGCTTGGAGGCATCTAAAGCACGTAATGCTGATCGCCGGAATTGATGGACCGCAGGCCAACCGAAAGGTCTCCGCCATGCTTTCGGAATCCACGCTATCGCCTCAAACGTGCCACTTCATATGCTCCAGCGCTGGCTTGGGCACGCGGACATAAGACAACGGCGATCTATGCGCAGGCGGTTGGTCCAGAAGAGCGAATGATTGCCGCGCGGATGTGGTGATAGCCTCATGAATCAGAGTTATCTAGGTCATAAACCGCGAGCCGCTTTGACCAACCACTTATTGCCTCTCGAACATGGTCGGCCTGTGCTTTTCCGAGAATTTGAACGCCGTTGACAGGGCATTCAATCCTCACTCTGCCGTTATTATTTTTCCATTGTGACCATGAAGCCGAAGTCACAGTTTGCGATAACAGCTTTGCCGTCTTCGATGAGTTTGATTGTAGTTTTTCTCTGTCATCTGCCGGGCCTTTATTGGTCGATGCGCCAAACATTTTGGCGTCACGTTCCATGTGTTGAATTGTTGCTCTGTCGCATTCCTCGAGCTTGGCCTTTTCTTCTGGCGTCAGCTTGTCGATTGGCTTCCACATGTGGCCGTCAACACCGCAACTAAAGTCATCGATCCAAGCCGACCGTTGGGCCATTCGCCTTCGTAGAACGAGGAGAAAATGCCGGTTGAGCCGACGGAGATAACGGCAAATGTCGAGCCGTCCTTGGGGCAGTAGCAAGCGTCCGACCATCGAGATCACGCAGCCGGATCCAGCTATCCGTCATCTTGCGAAGTGCGGTTTCAGTGTCGGGGATTTCTGCTTTCCGCTGCGCGTCGGCTTTTCGCGCAGCCTCAAGGATTGCGTTGGCCTCAGTTTGCGAATCGGAATGCGTGTTCCGTCCGCTTTCGTTGCCATCCGCCGATTTTTTCACGTTCTGCCATTGCGGGGCCTCTATTGTTAGAAAATGATACCTTCTTGCGGATTGGCGATTTCGTCGTGCGGGTACTCCACAAAACCGACCTGCCAGAGCGCCGCCTCGAACAAAAGCTTTTTTCCGTCCCAACTGTCACGCGGTCATATGAGCCGTTAGGTCCGGCACCATCCCTTGAGACCCGAATATCGTGATCGTCGGTCCGCTAAAGCCATAAGGCTGACCAACGCGGTGAACATATGCCGGTTCGTCAGTGATCATTTCATTCATGTGCGCGGTCGGGCCGATTGGTCCAACACGGCGTTAGCTGGCTTGCCATCGTTCATTTTGCCGGGCCTCCGTTAGCACGGCGCGAAGTCAGACACGGGATGCGCTGACATCTGCCAAGGTTCTATCGATGCTTCGGCCTTCGCTTCCCGCTCTGTGTAGCGGCCTGCTTCGCCGATGTTCGCGGTGTATCCGGCGCGGTCTGGACGATAGAAATAGCCGCGCTTGATGATCACCCAATTTCTCGGTTCTTGAGCCATTGCCGGGCCTTTCCTTACTTGTTTCCACGAGGGTCAAACGAGAAGCCAATTTTCTGGATTTCGCGCTCTACGAACTCAGGCTCTGCTCCTGTGTCGCCGTTTGGGTATCGCGTCCAATAGATCTTTCCAGACTGCCACCAGATCCAATCACCGACGCGCACGTCTGAAGCCTCATCTAAGTCCGCATAGACGGCGCATTCGTCTGCTGATCTACGGTCGGCGCACCAGAGGCGTCGACGCCAAGCGCCGGTCTCCGGATTCTGGCATACAAAGTTTTCAATGACTGTTCCGCCAACCATCTGTCGGGCCTTTCCTGTCTGTCAGAATGGAAGTTCAAAACACTTGCTGTGATCACCTTGTTCCGGGGCCTCCCGCAGTCCTCGCAATTCGGGTGCAGGGCCTCGCGATAGAAGTGTCGGACCAGCGGGCCAGCCATCCAGCAAGGTGAAACTTGAGCCAGCGCGAAACGCTGACCGGGCCGTCTTGACAGGCGGGGTGATGTATCCAAGGCATATCAGGGGCCTTTCGTTTCACCAATCACCTCCATCGTTTTTCGATGTCGATTGTTACGACTTGTGCCTCGGTAGACAGGTCAGACCATCCCGGAGGGTATCTGCTGTTTCCGGGATACTTCTTCATGACGCAAAGATTGCCACTTGCAGAGAACAGCCAAAGGCTTTCGGGCCACTTCTTCGCGACCCGTTTTAGAGCAGCGATAGCCTTTTCTTCCTCAACCGTTAGCGGCTCTGGAGTTGTGTCCGGTGCGTGGCATGACGGCCTTTCCTTACTCACCTTTCAACGCCATCAGAGCGCGTTGCTCTGCATAGATGCCACCTTCGTCTTCAGGCGTGTTTTCAACAATCTCGATCAGAGCTACGCGCAGACGTTCGATTTCTCCGACGAGTTGCCGCAAGTCACTTGGAACCATTCGGTTCAGGCAATCGTCTTCACGAGCAAACTCTTTGAGATCGCCGAGGGTTTTCACGATTCCGCCGTCTGGGCCGCTTTGAATAGCGTCATTGATTTTATGTCGAGCATGACGGGCCTTTCCTCTCACACCTTTGAGGCATGAAACTTTGGGATGAGTTCAATGGTGATTTCGTAGAGTTCGGGCGTGCCGTCTTTCGGCCTGACAAAACACTCAAACGGGTTGACATATTCGGCGGTGTAAGTGCAGTACCAGCTGCCCATTCTTCGGCGGCAGCACCTGCCATCATGCGCCGTAACGCCCCGCTCATATGAGCCGTCGCGGTCAAGTGAAACGTAGAAATGTGCCATCGTCAGGGGCCTCCTCTAAGTCAGGTACTCGGCAGGAACCCAGCGTTCCCGGGTTCCGACGCCCACGGGAAAGCGACAAGGCACCATGTGCCATCGCGGTGCGTTTCAGACTTGATGATTGTGCCGGTTTCCCCACGCACGGCATCGTAAGAGATGCCGTCAGTCGCGCCAGCGAACGGAGGGCAATTCGATACAGTTACGGTTTCATCGGCAAGAAAGTGCTTGGTTTCAGTTATCGCGTTCATCTTTTGGGGCCTCACTTAGTCAGTTAGGAAAATGCGCTTTTCCAGCGCTTCGCGGTCGGCTTTGTATTCCTCCGGCCCCGCCATAACTTTCGAGATGCAGGAGACTGCATATTCCGCCTCGCGCTTCTGCAGATCGGAGGCCAAATGCTTGTGGTCGGGATGAAAGAAAATTTCAGGCTTGAGGCCGTCTTTCCGGAACCTGCCCAATGCTCCCGCTTTCACCGCTGCTAACAGCTCCTTGCGCACCGCTGTGGGATCGAGCCACGAATAATGCGCGTTCCCTGACACAGGATCATTTGGACGTTAGGGCCAAATTCGTCGGTGTAACGGGTCATTTTGCTGTTCCTGTGCTTGACTCATAACTATGTTATTAATTAAGTCTTAACGCTTGACTCTACCCATGTCAACAATTAAAGATGGAAACCGTACGAAAATTCGATCTAGGTTTGACTCTTGAGCGATTACCCATACGAAACGCGGGTCTGGGGCTATGCCTCGGGTCAGCACAGAAGATCAGGACTTGCGCCATCAACTACAGGCGCTGAAGGAATACGGCTGCGACGAGATCTTTGAGGAAAAGCAGTCCGGCAAAAACATGAAGCGGAAGCAGCTGGAATGGCTGAAATTCTCGCTTCAACCGGGTGATAAGGTCGTGGTGACGAAGCTTGATCGCTTGGGCCGGAACCTGATCGAATTAGAGCAATTCGTTTCCTGCTGGAAGAACGCGACATTGAATTGGTCTGCCTTCACCACCGGTTGATTTCAAAAGCGCTAATGGACGCATGATGTTCCGAATGATGGCGTCATTTGCTCAGATGGAAAGCGAGCTTGCCTCAGAGCGAACGAAGCGGGGCATGGAGGCAGCGCGCAAGGCCGGTAAGCAAGTTGGCGCGATGACCAAAAAGGAAAAGTGGGAGAGGGATGAGCCTGCAAAGGCTGATGCAATCATCAAGGATTGCGCTGACCCTTCCATGAGCATGAACGCGATAGCGAAAAAGTACGGCATTACGAATGCAACGCTTCGGAAAAATTGGGCCGAAGAGCTTCAGGACGCGGAAAGATGAAGCGGAATTAGAGGAGCCGAACCGGGAATTCCGGTTCGAAAGCAAGGAGCCGAGCCATGCGAGTGCTTGTATGCGGCGGAAGAAACTACGACGACGAAGAAAGCGGTTTGGTCTGAACTGGACGCGCTCAATCCGAGCTTCCTTATCGAGGGCGGCGCTGATGGTGCGACGCTCTTGCGTGGCAGTGGGCGAAGAGAAATCTCTCACCGGATTGCCGGGCCACATTCGAGGCGAATTGGAGCCGTGACGGGAAGGCGGCAGGCCCAATGCGAAATCAAAGAATGCTGGACGAAGGAAAGCCGGATATCGTGCTCGCCTTTCCCGGTGGTAAGGGCACTGCTGATATGATCCGCCGCGCTCAGCGTGCAGGCGTTCAGATAAAGAACTGTGACTCATAAGGAGCCGAGGCCGTGGCGGAACTTGCAGCGCTGGTCGATCAGATCAGTAAACCACAAAATGACACCCGAGGAATACGCGGAACAGCGCGTCGCCTATGCGTTCGGCAACGCACCGTTTTCAGACGACAGCACGAAAGAGCAAGTGCGCGATGCGGTAATGTTACCGTTTTTCAAACGCGAAAACTGAGGAGCCGGTCACGGCGGGAGTACGAAGACGGGTGGCGACGTTCTGAGGGCATGGGAAGCCCCGCGTAACCGAAGTATCAGCGAGGCCACCAATACCGTGACTGCAAATAAACTGTGACTCATAAGGAGCCGAGGCGTGGCAGAAGAAATTGAAGATGACGTTCGAAAGGCTCTCGTCCGTCAAGCATTGGAACAGGACCCTGCCAATCGAGTGGCACATGATTGGCTGCGAGATGCCGGGCCGGACGCTGTGCGTCAAGTTCGTGACGAGTTGGCAAAAAAGCTCGATCTCTTAAATCAATATGTGACTCAATAGGAGCGGTCACGGCGGGAGTACGAAAACGGGTGGCGACGTTCTGAGGGCATGGGAAGCCCCGCGTAACGAAATATCAGCGAGGCCATCAATACCGTGACTGCAAATATAAGGAGCTAAAGCCGTGTTCTGGTAATTATGCTTCTCGCTGAAGCGCCGTTTCTCATCCCGTGAACTACAACTGGACGATCTGGTACATCCTAATCGCTGTCGTCCTGGCTGTGATCATCTATCCGTTTCTCTAGGCCTATGAACTGGCGTTTTTCGATTCCCGAAATAGTATTCCGGGCGCGCGCTGAGCAATGACCTATCTGTGCACCCACATCGTGGACAGCGCCAGTTACGACGGCGGGGCAGGTCAATGACAAGCTCATCATCTCCCAACCCCTCAAAACCGATATCTTCATAATGTGAGCAACGCAGGCAGTGAACAGCAATCGTGCCTTCCGCTTCTTTTACAAAACGGACAGCGACAGGATCTAGTTTATTACCGTGAGCCACCTTGCAGGATTCCAGCGAGATTGAACTGACAGCCATTTGAAGCCTGTCTTGTTTGCTGGATAGATGGTGTTGGTGTTCATGTCTAGAACCCTGTCGCCGTCATCTGTGCGGACAATCAGAACGATATGCGGCTGGCCTTTATGCTCAACGAAGGCATAGCGCATGGAAGGACGCTGGAATGCCTGCCTGGACAAGCTCCCGTCTCTTTTGAATCGCGTAGTCCTCACAGTCACCGGAGCCGTTCGCGGCCTTCCAATGGTCGTTTCGGTAAACGTCCTCGATGTATTTGGTTTCGCGGTTCACGCGCGTGTTGATCTCAATGAGCACGTCTTTCAACTCAGCGGTAGAGATCATTGTGACTTGCCGGATTTTCCGCAATCATATGCGTGTGTCTGGCAGAACTTCGCGAAGCCGTTCGGTACACGCCAAGTTTCTATGCCTGAGGTTCGCAGATAGAAATCAGCGGCAAAAGTTGATGAAGTTAAAGCGAGAAAGAATGCAACGAAAATGCTGAACGCATACCCCTTTAGGGTGCGGGGACCGGGCGAAATTCAATAAGGAAATCAATAGGCCAAATACCGGATTTTCCTTAGTGCGGGGAGCGAAAAGTCAATAAAAACAACGCTCTGCACATACCTGCCGGGGTCGCCACCCTCCTCCTGTTGTTAAATTAAATCAGTTACTTACATATGGGTGCGGGCATTTGAATATCAAGATTGCCCGCAGGTGCGGGGCTACTTGTTCTTTTTCGGTCCAATAGCCCGCCATGTTCTAGACCGATTTTTTTGCGATTTGCCTGCTTTGTGTAAAGCGTTGCCATGTCTTCCGAACTCCACCCAAAGATGACCATCATCTGTGTCACTGTCGCGCCTCGTTCGGCAGCGAGAACTGCACCGGCCTTTCTCAAGCCGTGAGCTCGTCCAGGCACGCCAGCCTCAACGCAGCGGTCTCTGAACCAGTTCCCGAAGCTCGCCGGGGTCGAGAATGGCTTTCCCTTACCTGTCAGCAAGAGGGTTAAGTCACCGGCCTTGTCGCGTCTATTGATGTCTGAAGCGAGCCACAACCGGCAGGAAAACCCATTCGTCAGTTTTCCCTGTCTTATAGTGGAGCTCACCATTTCTGATGTGCTGCCGACCGATCCGGCAAGCGTCTTGCCTGCGTAGCCCGTGTACATCATTAGGTCGAGGGCAAGCCTAGCCATGGTTCCGAGTTCGTGCGTGGATTCGTATCGTTCGATTTCCTCAACGGTCCATGTGTGAAAGCCTTCGGTTTTCGTCTGGATCTTTTTGACGTGATACAGGGTCATCATCTATGAGACCGGAATCAACGCCCCATGCGAAAGCCGCTTTCATCGTCTTGAGAAAGTTGTTTGCCGCCTCGGCGTTTGAGCTCTGCGTTCGCGCCCCTGGCGGACTACCTTCTCGGTGATATCTTCGAGAAGCGCGGCCCCTGAGCCTTTCACAATACCCTTGATGATATTGCTTCGAGCTCGCCGCGTGCCGTCCGCCAGTGAGGCGAATTTTGCACTCTGTTCATACATGTCAAAGAGCCAGCCAAGTGTATTTTGGCTGTATCGCGATTTTGGGGGCTGCTTCAGAGGCTTTGCTGCCAGTGCGGCTTGATATGCCTCTTTGAACTCGTCTGATCCGTATTCATCCGGCAAACGAGTGCGCGGCCCCTTGCCGACGCGAAAAAAGAATTTCAATCGCCCGTGTCCTTGAGCGCTCAACTTGAACGTATGGAAGGCGTCGTTTCGGCATACCCGGCATTAAAGGACGGGCTCCGGCCTCTTTTCAACCTTCGCATCACTGTTTGAGATAATGCGAATGGTGCCTTCCTTCGTTATTTCCACGCTATCAACAGGCAAACCGGGCTTTTGTCGCTGCCTTTATGGCGCGCTCAACGTCAACTTGCTTGAAAGGTCTGCGGGTGTTTCATCCGCCCGATCTCCTCTGAAAAGCATGCGGCAAATTCCTGATAATCAGCTCTGCCCGCTCTACTGATGGATAAACGGCATAGAGGCCTTGTGCAGATAGCTAGAGGGTCGTTGATGCCGTAGCTGATCCAGAACTTTTCTTCGTTCATGGAATGCTGCTCTGCATGGAGTTCATGCCAGAGGGGAAGACAGAATATGTCATCTGGCTTTTCTGCTTTCCCGGCCTGAGGCTTTGCATAGGCAATGTCACCATAGCGCACGTGAGCTGCCTGGACGCCTTCACCGACCCGCCCGGAGATAACGCACGGAAGGTCATGCAGCCACTTGAGGTAAGCCTTGTCCTTGCGCACAGGTTTTTTCTGTTTCTGCCCTATGCCGGTGTTGAAGGCGGTGTCCTGATGTGGGTTAAGGAAGCGCGCCATTACGCGAACCCTCGCGAATGCCCGTTCAGTACTCTTGCAAGTCTGCCAAGCGGAAATGATCGCTTCGCACTTGTTGCGATTGTTTCTGAAACTCTCGTCATTTTTCGATCACGTTACAGAGGGCCTCAAAGGCTTCTCTGTATCGGTCATGGGCCTTTGCTTGGGCCTGCCGCTCTGCAACAGTTCCCTCTGCCTTAGAAAAAAGATCAGCCTCAACAGCCTTCAGGGCATACTCAGAACGTTCTCGGCGAGCGCGACAGCAGCGGCAAGGTCTGCGTTTTCATCCAGCCAGTCAAAGGCAGCTTGTGCCTGCTCGTCGGTGATGATCGATTTCATGCCGCTGCCGCCTTCTGAAGATTGACGATGATGCGTTGATGCTCTTCCCAAAGTGCTTTTTTCATTCGCACCGGGAGTTGAGACAGAGTGCCTTTATTGCTCTCGATCCATTCATTCGCGGCTGTTCAGTGCCAACGAAATTATGCAGCGTCGAGATCAAGAGGCGGTAGATATTCTGATCAGACCGCGAACCCCAATCGACCGATTGAGCGGCTTTTGCATGGACATCCTGAAGACGTTTGATTTCGCGTTCTTCGATATTGCCGCGCTCATCACAGTCAACCCAGAGATTAGGGAGTGTGTAGAGATACTGACCGATACCCCAGCGAACGGCAGCGCGCTTGAATGCATCCGACATTGCGCCCTTGTTAGCTTCATAGTCGGTATCGCCCGCACCGTCTGATTTCCAAATCCACTCACCATTGACGCGGACACCAATTTCGCAAACAGTCTTGCCGTTGGCGTGGGGATAGCGGTTTTGCCAGTTCGCAGGCGTCAGAACTTCGTCCAGGCGTTCCATCACATCGCGGGCGTCGATATAGCGAGGGCAATGCCCTTTGTGGGCTTGGCGTTGTTGTTTCCAGTTTCCCGCGCGATCTTCTTTTGATTGGTCGCGCCCAAGCGCCAATGGATAGCCTCGTGAGGAAATGCCGCCGCGAGCGAATTGAACACGTTCTCAAGATCTTCATCAGTGATCATTCTGCGGCCCCCTCTATTTCCTGTGCTGCGACCTGCGCGTGAAATGCGATGTCGCGTAAGATGGATGAAATGCGTTTTGCAGACTGTGCGGATGCGGGCCGTTGAAGCTCTTCCTTCACGATCTGCCTGATGCGGTCTAGCGCTTCGCGCTCGATCTCTGTCGGTGACATGTTGGTGTCTCCTTTTGCCTTGTCGAAACTCTCTGTGAGGGCTTTGAAAAGGGCAGGGACAAGCCCTGCTGAGTTTGGGAGTCCGCCTTTGTTATGCTGGTCCAGCCATGCCAAGCGCATGCAGGTAAAGGTCAAGAACCGCCTCTTCCTCTTCGCGCTCATGAGGCTGCTTTTTTCGAAGGGAGACGACAGTGCGTAGAATCTTCACGTCGTATCCGTTGCCTTTGGCTTCTGCGTAGACATCCTTGATGTCGTCTGCGATCACCTTCTTTTCTTCTTCCAAGCGCTCAACTCGCTCCACGAACGAACGCAACTGATCTGCTGCGACACCACCAACGTCTGACATGTTTCTTCCTTTCTGTGATTGGGGCCCCCGGCTATCTGGAGGAGGAGGACGCCGGGGGCCATTGCAGGGGCGGTGTGACCGGGTGCCCCTTACAAATTCGTCGCGTACCGAAGCCCCAGAGAGATGATGAACCCCAGAGCAGAGAAGCTAACGGCACAGCTAGCCAGAACCGCAAAGAGCTTGATGTCTGTCATGCTGACAGTCGGGCGACAGCCGATATAGATGGGCTTGGTGTTTCATGCTTCACCTGTCTGTGTGGGGAAATGAAGATCGGCGAGAACCGCACTTGAAGGTCCCACTTGCCAGCGATGAATTTGAGCCTGTTGCGCAAAGCGTCCTCGTTTTCTCCAAAAGCAGGTGCTGTCATGCACATCTTGAAGGCTCGCGAGAAAGTGGGATGTTGTTTGCGCATCCATCGGGAGACGAGCTGTAACATCTTCGATGGGGCACCCCTCCATGCTTTCGCGGTAATCGCCGTTTGGGATTAGACAACCCACGGCGCATTTCGAACCATCCGGGGCGAGTACATGCACTTATCATTTTGATTTATTGCCCGCTTTCCCTGCGCAAAACAGGTGCTTTGCAACGGTGTCGAACATCTCTTGACGGGTCATCACGCACCTACCTTGAGAGTTGAGTGTGTTGGGGATAAGCTCGCGGTATGAGAGCTTTGAAAGTATTTGCAGTTGTGTTTTCGCGTCGGTCGGCGCAGCAAGCAGCCAGACCACGACTATCACCGGCAATCAGTTGCTTCAGGCTTGCACCAACGAAAACGCCATTCTCGTGACCTTCTGTGAAGGGTATGTAGACGGCACTAGGATGGGCTTGTAGGCGGCACAGCAAATACCTTGCTTGCTTTGGGCACTCAGTATGAGACGTCCGCAAAGTTGAATAGCGCGATCAATGCCATTTTGGGATACTGCATTCCGAAGCATCTACCGCTAAGCAGCAGACCGATGTCATTGTGTCGTACCTTCAAAGGAACGCAGCAACCCGGCACAACAGCGCCCGTTTTTTGATCATGCAGGCCTACAGAGAAGCCTTCCCGTGTAACTAGAGACTGCATCACGCCGCCTCCTGCATTTCATCTTCATCATCGGTGGGATCAGGAGCGAAATCGAAGTCATCCGCTCCAATCAGCTCTGCACGATCAAAGGCGGCAGAAAGAGCCCGTGTGCGTGAGCAGACGTAGTAAGCCCGTTCCATGACATCACCGTCAGCGTCGTAGAATTCGATGGTGTGGGTCTCGGGCATGTCGTCCTCCGTTTCGTATAGATACTATGCGTTACGAATATACTCCTGTCAACACATTTGTATAGAAATTCTGTGCACACGAAATTGTGTAGGGGGGAGACATGCACGGAAACGTGGTATAGAATCGCCAGAATTGCTAATGGGATGGGCGCAGATGGATTTGTTTCAGCCGGATGAGCTTATGCTCTCCAGAGCTATCGCCACCTTAGAAGAAGAAATTCGTAAGCTTGGCGATGTTGAAGTTTTGGTCGGCAACGAAGTTTCAGAATTCGAAACGGCTGTTGTCCAGTGGGGAAACCGAATTTAGTCGGTGAGCACTTCCGGCGTTCCTTGAACACACTCCCGCCAAACGAAAAAGTTCTTTGGGCCGGTGTTTACGATCAAGACCACAAATGCGCATGTACGGTCGCTGCCCGATATCAGCCGATCAAGGGCAGGGGATTGGACCGGCACCTATTCGATTACCTTGAGCGCGCCTATGAGACGGAGACGGTGGGAAAGCGCAGCTAAGGCCGGGCTCCCTTGGCCCATTGGGACTTGTCGAGGGACCGTTTACATATGTCGGCGAAGGGTATGTGCGCGAGGACTGCCGGGGAAAGAACTTCCTAGGGCTGCTCCAAAGAATGCTAATTCTGTCGTCTTTCGTGCGCTGGCGACCCAATTTCATCTATGGGTTCATGACGCCGCGCATGATCAAGCGGCGCTACCATATCATTGGGGCTACAGCGGTGCGCGCCGTTGCGGGCTCATTTGGGAGCGGGAACCTGCAAGTTCTGACTGGCGTGACCCATATATTGTGGGTCTTTCATTAGAAGGGATTTGTCGCTTGGCAGAAGATCCCTTACAGGATGCGATGTACCAACGTCATGAGAATAGCAGAATAGAAACGAACATCCGTAAGCTGTCTGAAAAGGCAAAACAAGGCGCTGATAGCGAAGCTTCACCAGAGGCGCGTCAGAATACTGCAAATCAGTAGAGATGTATTCAAAGATGGTCTACGGTCGAAAATCGCGTTTGTTGTAGCCGCGCGATATCTTCTCCACATAATCGTCGTCAAGAGAGCTGACCGCGCTCCTGGGTGTATCGCCCCACTCTGCGCCTAGGATTCTGAGCGCAAGTGAATTCTCGCCAATCATTAACATTTCAGGCTTAGGCAGATACTCGCGTTCCCGTTGAATAGCAGTAGCAGCGGCGAAAGGCTCACGAGGTCATCATGCAGGAGCCCGCCACTACGGTTCCACCACCTCAAGCAGTTTACGGCAGTGGTCATCAGCCCCGCCGCTGGTAATCCAGTCTAAATCTAACTCAGTTACTTCTCTTTTGGTCATTGCCTAAATCGTGCTTCACAAATCGCCAGGGAAACAACAGGGTCAAGCAGGTCGATAAATCGTGATAGCGTTCGTCTTTCTCATCCGCGACGATCCGCCTAGGATTGTCATGGCCGTACACCTTCATGCAAAAAATCTTGGCCATCACATCAGCCTTGTAAACTTCTGCACAGGTCAGGAGATCATCTAAATACGCTTCCGAATTTAGGGGTTGCTCATAATCGTAAAGGTTGTATACTGGGTTGTATTCGATGGGTCTACCCACACTAGCCCCCTGTAAATGCACACAATTTTATTAAATTTTAAGTAGGCACATGCCTACCTGTGGTAGCGTAACAGGGGGGCGTGATACGAGCGTGATAAGTTTTGCCTAAGAATCCGTTTCCTGGCCCATGATGTCGTAAATTGCCCACAACGCAGCCGCGAATGTTACTCGCCGACCTTTACCTTTTACCCGCTCCTGCTCGATGGCCTTTGCCTCCTTGTAAGCCGCCCGAAAGCGTTCGATGTCATTAAATGGTGTGTTGGTCAGGTCGAAATTCTCCAGCATCGCGTCGGCCTCAATATCATCATCAAGGCGCGGATCATCCTTCCCGTAAAGCAGCCAGTCCGTAGTGACTTTGTATCTACGCGCGTATCTTGCAGCATCCTCGGCGTCGAACTTTCGATTGCCGTTTTCATGAGCTTGATAGGTGCTGTGCGTAGGCCCAACGAGTCCGCTGCCGCCGCTGCTGATCGAAATCCGCATTCAACCGTGCAGAGCGTAGGCGCTCGTGGGCGTTTTTGTTTCCGTCCAAAACACTTGCCCTCTTGTTCAGTTCATTATCTGGACGGAGTGTAAGCATATTGTCTGCACCTTGGGCGTTGACTTATTCGTAACTTATGAATAGAATTTCTGCGCAATTGAATGGATCTGCACAGAATGCGTATAGATATCATCGAAACCCGGCAACGCCTGGCCTCTCTCAAGCAGCGGTCGCGGAGCAGCTCGGGGTAACGCAGGGATACCTCAGCAAGGTGAAAGCGGGTCAATACTCCTCGTCGTCATCTTGAAGCGGCCATCCAAACTTGGATCCAAAACAATTCCAATTCGACCGACGCACCGCCACGCGGCTGTGAAAAACGGCGCTGCGCCGGTCTCCTTGGGTTCGCCGGGTAACACCCGACTAGCGCAACCTAACCACAACCCAGTCTCCAAAGGCTGGAATTGAAATCCAAACAGGGACCGGGGGCGTGAATGAGTACCGATAACCCGAAGACACTCACGGCAGAGATTATGCAGGCGGCACTGCGTGATCTTGGCGAACAGCTCAGGGAGCGCGGCGACAGAGACGCCCGTTTGATTGAGAAGTGCGCGGACGCTGTGGGCCTCACTTATCGGAAGCAAAATCGTACTGGTACGGTGAGAAAGCTTCTCCCGACCGGGTTCATTTCAACGCGATCAAACGTCTGTTGTCAGGCGAGGCAGAGGCCCCATCAATGAACTTCAAGAACTCCGTGACCGGCTGGACCGGCTCGAAGCGCTATTGGATGAAGAGCGCGCGCGAAATCGTGGCGCGGCATCTTCTGAAGATTGGTCATCGTTCGGCAAATTTGGCCGAATTCATAGCCCCATGGCTTAAAGAAGGGGCGCGGGATTGATGTACAGCCACCTACTATCGTTCCTTGGCGGCATATGGGGCGGGATGCTTTATCTCGCTATCTGGGGCGCTGAATTAAATGGCGAGCCCGCCCCGTTGTTAATCCGCTTCCTGTTCGCCGGTGCTGCTGCTCTGTTTTTCTGTCTAGCGTTGATTGCATCGCGAGAAGGTTGGGGCGGCGGCAACGATGTCTGACGCTCTCGTGGTTCTCCCATTCCCGCTCTCCGTCAACGCCATGTACCGCGCCATCAAAGGCCGTTCGATCCTTTCCGAGCGTATGCGTGATTGGAAAACAGAAGCCGGGTGGATGCTCAACCAGCAGAGTTTCGAGCGCTTTTCCGGCCCGGTGGAAATCGAATGCGTGATGAACCCGCCAGACAAGCGCAAGCGGGACATCGACAACCTTTTCAAGTGCGTTTTGGACGCTCTGAAAGAGCACAAGATCATCGTGACGATAGTTCCGAGTATGTCCGCAAACTGTCAGCAGAGTGGGGCGAAGGCGATCCTTCGTGTCACGTGACAATTAAGGACGCGGTATCATGAAATACGCTCTCACTATCCTTGCAGCACTGATCGCAACACCGGCTGTCGCGCAGCAGCAATGCGGGCCGGAAGCGCCTGTCATGCAAATGCTTCAGGAGTCGCACGGCGAAATCCCGTTCGCAGAAGGCGTTTCAAAGCGTGGCGCTCGGATTGTCGTTGTCGTCAACCCTGAAACGCGGTCCTACCCATCCTTGCCGTATCGCCTCAGAAGGTCGCTTGCATGGTCGATGATGGCGAAGCCTTCCAACCGGCTACGGTTGCTGAGAAGCCCTCGAAAGAGGATTTCCCGTCATGATCCGCACCCCTCATCATTTCCGCGCTTCTGATCGGCCCCGCCTCAGCTCATAGTTGGTATCACACATGGTGCTGTAAGGTGACGCTCACACGGGCGATTGTCAGGAAATCCCGACATCAGCTGTAACGCCTATCGAAGGCGGATGGCAGGTCATTCTTGAACCCGGCGACCATCGGCTTGTCACGAAGACACAGACGTATTTCGTGCCCTACCGGGGGAATGAAAGGGCTGAATACACCAGCCGTGAGAGAGACAGCCAGGACAACCAGTTTCCACGCCTGTCTTTACCCGTCAGAAGAAATCTTGCGGTGCCTGTACGTGCCGCCCATGGGGGTGTGAAGCATGAGCGAAACGCTTAGCCTCCACGGCTGTCTATCTGCTTCTTGTCATCGGGTTTCTATCCGTTTCGGCGGGACTGATCCGCATGGCCACCACGCCAGAAACAGGTGTCACCACCATTCATAAGCAGGATCGTGTGAGCCTGGCGGAGGTGTGTGAATGAGTAAAGCACCTTCGATGCCGATGTTCTGGGAAGCATACCTTGCGGACACAACGCACCTCTCTGTCGAGGAGCATGGCGCATACCTTCTGTTGCTGGCGGCTATGTGGCGTCGTGACGGAAGGGTGCCCGATAACGACAAGGACAATGCGCGGATCTTGGGCCTGACGGTCGGGAAATGGCGCAGAGTAAAGGACCGCCTTAGCGGCTTCCTTGTCATCGAAAACGGATATATTTCGCAAAAAAATCTCCAAAAATTTGGAAAAAAAACGCAAGAAAAGATCGCGAAGAATGCTGAAAATGGAGCCAAAGGCGGAAGGCCCAAAGTTAAAGAAAACAAAGGCTTAGAAAAACCAAACGGTTCCGTTTCGGATAAGCCAAATGAAACCATTCCAGAACCAGAACCAGAACCAGAACCAAATAACTTAGAACCTGAAGGTTCTTTACCCGCTTCTCCGAAGTCGGGCCGAAAGCGGAATGATTATCCAGACGATTTTGAGCAGTTCTGGAGAGCCTACCCAACCAGCCCGAACATGTCGAAGCAAGAAGCTTTCAAGGAATGGAAGAAGCTCGACAGCGACGACCGGATCAAAGCGTTTGTGGCGGTCACGCCGTTCAAGGCTTGGATCGCAAAGCAGCGGGACTATTCGCCTGTCTATGCCGAACGCTTCCTGAAGCAGCGCCGTTTCGACGGATACGCCGAGCAGGCCAGACCGCAACTCGTCCATTCATCCGAGCAAGTGCAGATCGCAGTCCACGACGAACCTGAGGTGTTCGATCAGGCAGTGAACTGGAGCAAGCACACGTTCCCGGCTTCCAAGAGCAGGGCAGGGAATTCGTAAAGGTCCCGGCAGAGGTCGCGGCCAATCTCCGCAAGTACTGGGAAAAGCGTCATGAGTACCTTCAAAAGCCATCAGCAATACGTGCGTCGGCCAAACTCGGCCCAGGAAACATACCCATCACTGGCGTTGACGGAAAACCGGTCATGGAAACCGTTGAGGTGCCGCGCTGGTCGAAAGAGGCAGGTATCACTTTTCTCAAAACCAAGGGCAGGGAACTGACCCGTTCAGCCTGCCGGGATGGCTGGCACGTGATGCTGCTTGATTTCGTCCAGTACCGGCATCGCCTTCCGAACGAAGCTGAATGCGAAGAGCTGGTTATGGACCACCAGAAGGTCGAGGCGGCCACCCCGCACAGCCACAAACGCCCCGAGATCCTCAAGAAGCGTGCAGACCTTGCAGAGCAGCTTCTCGAACCCCTCCACCTCAAAGCAACAGGATGAGCACCATGCTTGAGAATATTTACGATCACGACGGTTTTGATTACCACGATGCAACGGCACTGCGACTTGCTGGGGCTCTCAACCAACGTTGCCATGTGGCGCGCGTCCAGGGGCCTTAGCGTCAAAGAAATCTTCGCGCCCCTCCCCAACCCAGTCGAATGGCGGGGAGAGGTTTGGACAGTGAGGATGCTTGCGGAGCGCGCGTGTCTCACTGAGGACGTTGTCCGCGAGAGATTGCGCAAAGGCGCTTCCGGTGAAGATTTGATTGCACCTTCGAAGGCTGAACGGAACCCGGAACAGCTGAAAGTCGAATTGGTGGATAGAAACCGCGAGTTCTTGCGCCTTCTCCTCAAGCATCATCGTCCGCCGTGCCATCGAGGTTCTTAAGGGGCAGACACGGGACGTTTTCGAAGACCCAACCGACACGGCAGCCGCAATGCTGAACGCACAACGCTTTGTAGCTGCTGCACGGGACAATCTCACCGCCAGCACTGGTGCTATCTGGGAGACCGCAGCATGAGCAAAGTATACGACGTCGTCGCCACCACCGGAACATACGAGAAGGATGGCGAAAAGAAATACCTGACCAAGAACGTCGGGTCCGTCATCCAAACCCAGAAGGCTTTCGCCTTGCTGGATGCCAGCTTTAACCCGCTGGATGTCGTGTCGAGGAAGACGGAAAGGTCTGGCTAGCACTGTTTGAGCCGAAGCCCGAGAGCAGCGCGACGGCTACCCAATCATCATACGGACCAGCACAGGACCAGGGCGGGTTCAGTGGTCCGGCTGATGAAGAGATTCCGTTTTGATCATGAACACCACCGGTCTCCGTGAGGGCCTAAAGCATCTCCTAGACGAGGCTTATACCCGAGGCGCTAAGGATGCCAAAGCACTCACGTTTACGAAGGGCTTTGCGGACCAGCGAAAGGCGGCGGTTGAGGCGATGCTGGACGAGATATTCAAAGGGGCAAGGTGATGGCAAGGCCAAGGAACGTTTGGTTTTCGGATAGCAATTTATCTGGCAATGGTCGGCGGGGCTGTCGTCTTCGATACCTACAAGCTGCACTCAATTTCGTTCGTTTGCGCTTTTGGTGTGGGTATCTGTATTGCAGTTGGACCGCAAAACCCATTGAAAGCTGAAGGAGACTAACCAGCATGGGGCGCAAGGGCAGACCACGCAAGAGCGGCAAGCGTGAGCCCAATGGCAGAGTATCGCGTACATTGGCTGACAGAGACATCATCCCCGAGCGCATCATTGCCATGCGTGTACGGGCCGGTATTCCACGCGACAAGGCGAGGCAGTGCGGAACGCTGGAAGATGCCTTGTATGAATCCAGGCTGATTGACTTCGATCAGCTCCAGGCAGCTCGCCACTACATCATGCTGCGAGCGAAGAACTTCATTGCACAGGACAACCCCATGTTTTTCCGCGCGATCCTCGCACGCCATCAGGCACGGACCAGATGCATACATTGCATTCTGTGAGAACGCGGAAGAGCGGTTATGAAGCCATGCGCAAGGCTGTGCTGTCATATCAACGTGAGATGCGGAAAGTGCACCTGAACCTCATCAATGCCCTGACTGCCTATCCGATCCATTCGGGCAATATGTCCCGCCTGATGGCTTGGAGGATTTGCAGGAGGCGCTGACCGCCGTTCACGAGTACATTCACTTACGGAAGAAGAGCGCGGCATGACAATCGAGGCGAAGCGCGAAGCAATTTCCCGAATTAAGTTTTGACCCAATTTTCGAATTTCTCCGTGGCGGTGTGTATTCTCCTTTGAGATGTGTCAAGCGGAGGCGGATGCGGCGTCGAGATATGCGGAGCGCGAGCTATTGAAGAAATAATCAACATGCTGGGGACATGTTCACAGATATGGAAATAAAGCTGAATACGGAACGAGGACAGATTGTTGCGCTTATTGAGGAGAAGTTCACAGAAGCCTACTATCAAGCGCGACATGAGTTTATCCTCAAAACGTATTGGTTTGACTCTTGACGATCCTCCAACTATCAGCTAGTGTCATTAATTGAGAGTGGGCGTTCTGACATTGGAGCGCCTTTTTTGATTCAAGAATTCGGTGCGGTGGTTCTCCATACCCAAGGACGTGGGTGGTTCCAGTCAGTCGGGGAATGGTGGACGCTAGAGACGATAGCGGGTCTAACCAGCCTGCAACAATATCCAGCACCGAACATCTTGCATCTGAAACTGAGCACAACTCAGCAGGTAGGATGCGCCCGGCTCTTTTGGGGAGCCCTAGCGCTCAGTGCGTCACATAGCACGTTCAGTCCACGGATTGAAGAGCGCGTCAATAGACCCGTCAGTTTAACCGCTGGCGGGTTGTTTCTTTGGAGAAACCTCCGCCTGTATCGACTTATACCCGGTTATAAGCGGAAGCGGATATAACTGACTCCTTTTGGAGAAGCCTCCATGCCAAACACGCTTGTCGTCACCACTGATGAAAGCGGAGAAGACAACGTTTGGCTGTTGATGAGGTTGAAGACCTTCCAAACGGAGAGAAGGCCCTAAAGAGATCGGGCCACATCGTTCTTAATTCTAGGACCAGAAGATTACGCGCAAGGGTATTCAGAAACGCCCTGGCATGAGGAAACTTTGCATTAATCGTGCCCCGCTCAAACCGGGGAAGAAGAGATGTCTAAACTAGAGACAGGTAGGAAAAGACGGCGGCCGGAAGAAAGGCACGCCGAACAAGACAACCGCGCTTCTGAAAGACGCCATCATCCGAGCGGCGGAGCTTGCAGGTAACAAGGTTGGGAACGAGGGCCTTGTCAGCTACCTTGTCCAGCAAGCACAGGAAAACCCTGTCAGCTTTAACACATTGCTTGGCAAGGTTCTGCCAATGCAGGTAACAGGCCCCGACGATGAAAATGGCAAGCCGACGGCCATTCAGATAAACATTGTCGACCCTCGCACTTGATGTCCCCCGTAAGCTCGCGCCGCTTCTAGCGCCCTGCTCGCTACAAGGGCGCTTTCGGCGGGCGAGGTGGCGCTTAAGTCTCATTTCTTTGCCGAGCAAGTTGTTGTCCAGCCTTCGCGAACGGCAAGCGCATTGTCTGCATCCGCGAAGTTCAGAACACCATACGAGATTCAGTCAAAGAGCTGGTTGTTCGGAAGATCGCCAAGCTGGGGCTCGAATCTGAATTCGTTGTCCTTGATAACGAGATCCGCCACAAATCGAACGGCGGTCTCATCATCTTCAAGGGCATGCAGTCCTATAACGCGGAGAACATCAAATCCCTTGAGGGTTTCGATATTGCTTGGGTCGAGGAAGCGCAGACCTTTTCAGCGACTCGCTCAAGTGCTTCGCCCGACCCTCAGGAAAGAGGGGTCAGAGCTTTGGGTTCTCTGGAACCCCAGGCATGAACGGACCGGTAGACAAGTTCTTTCGAGATGGGAACAAGCGAACCGGCGCAGTCTCGGCTAATGTGAATTGGTACGACAATCCATGGTTTCCTGAAGTCCTTCTCCAAGAAAAGGATGATGACTACCTCGCCAACGCAGAAGAGGCGGAGCATGTTTGGGGTGGTGGTTACGAGATCATCACCGAGGCGGCTTATTTCGCTAAGCTGATCACAGCGGCAGAGCGAGAAGGGCGCGTTGCTCACTTCCCGTATGTCCCCGCATACCTGTCCACACCTCTTGGGAACATCGGTGTTGATGACTACACCGTGATTTGGTTATGGCAGGTCATCAATGGCGTGCCGCGTGTCGTCGATTTCTACGAGATTAACAACGCTGGCGCAGAGGAAATCGTACAGCTCGCATTGCCTGAATATCATGAGGATTTGGCGCTAGGAGCTGCCAATCTTCTGGAGCTGGGCAGGCCCAGCCTTTCAGATACGGGCTTCATTACTTTCCGCATGACATCAAGGTCAGGGAATGGGGTAAGGGCGCTAAGCAACGCTCGCTGACGATGATGGAGCTTGGCGTAAAGCCGCTCCATGTCGGTGTTCAAACAGACCCAGCCGATAGGATCAACGCAAGCCGCCAGCTACTGCCGATCACGCAATTCAATGACACGCCGCGTGTTCGTATCGGGATTTCACATCTGAGACGCTATAGCCGGAAGAAAAATGAATTACTCGGTACTTACACCGGGATATTGCACGACGAGCACAGCCATGCTGCGGACGGCTTCGGGGAGTTCGCTATCAACTGCGGCATTAAGCCTAAGAAGCCGGACGAGCCGAAGAAACCTAAACCGCCGCGCGGTTCTGTAGCGCTGCCTGGAGCGCCTAAGCCTCAGCTCAAGACAAGGATTTCTGTCTAAATGCAAGACGATAAGGACATCGCAACAGGCGGATCGGATCAGAAAGAAGATCCATTCGCCAATATGCGCACGTCCAAGCCTTGGCTTGATCTAATCAAGGAATCTGAAAAGTTCTTCGCCACCTATCAGGAGAAGTGCGACAACATAGACAAGCTCTATGCTGATCTGAAGAAAATGTCAGAAACCAGCGTTGACCGGGAAATGCAAATCTTCTGGGCCAATCTGGAAGTTCTGAAGCCAGCCATTTACAGCCGCCCACCCATCCCCGTCGTCGGTGCACGTTTCAAAGACCGCAAGCCGATCATGAGGCATGCGTCTGAGATACTGGAGCGCACGCTTGTTACGTCCTTCGATCTGGAGGACATCAACGAAACCATGAAGGCCGTTCGGGATGATCTCGCCATCGGGTCGCGTGGTGCATGTTGGTTGCGCCTGGAAGAGGATGAGGAAGGCAACAAGAAGGTTGTCTATGATCATCTGGACCGGAAGGACTTTCTGCATGGTGTCGCACGCGCATGGAAAGAAGTGCCGTGGGTTGGCAAGGTCGCATATCTGAACCGAAAAAAGATGGAAGCGCGTTTCCAGCAGGTGAGCGGGGACGCTTGGACAAAGGTCAAGTATTCCGAGCACAAGCCGATGACGAGGATTACAAGCCAGAGCAGAAAGCCAAGGTCTATGAGCTTTGGAACAAGGAAAAGGGCGTAGTTGTCTGGGTGGCAGAGGGGCCTGATGAGGTTCTTGATATTCGCAAACCCTTCCTTGATTTGCGCAAGTTCTTCCCGTGCCCTCGTCCTGCATATGGCACGTGTGAACGCGGCTCACTGCGGCCCGTCCCTGATTTTGTCTATTACAAAGACCAGATTGAGGAGATCAACGAGTTAACGGCGCGTATATCGTCGTTGTCCGAAAGTCTGCGGCTGAGGGGTTTTACCCTGGCGGCTCTGAAGACGTAGCAGACGCCATTGAAAAAGTAATGAACGATATGGACAACCGGGCGACTCTTGTCCCCGTATCCAACTATGCTGCGCTCGGGCAAACGTCGCTCAAGGATAGCATCATCTGGTTGCCCGTCGCTGAGGTTGCGACTGTCATTGCAAGCCTTGTTGAGCTTCGCAAGCAGCTGATCGATGACGTTTACCAGATCACCGGCATCTCCGACATTTGCGCGGTTCGACCGATGCGAACGAAACGCTCGGCGCTCAGCAGCTCAAAAGCCAATACGGTTCGATCCGTGTCCGTGACCGGCAGGAAGAGCTTGTTCGTGTCGCGCGCGACATGACCGACATTGCAGCAGAGATCGCGGCGGAGAACTTCGAAATTCAGGACTTCATGACATACAGCCAGTATGACGAAGTTCCGACCGTTCAGCAGGTTCAGCAACAAATTGCAGGTATTCGGCAACAAATTGCAGCCGCTGCCAACGATCCACAGCGAGTGGCTGAGGCCCAAGCCAATCCTCAAGCCATGGCTAAGGCACAGCAGGAGTTCGCGCAGGCTCACAACAGATCCAGCAGTTGCAGCAGACCGTCACCTTTGAACAAGTCGTGGAGTTCCTGCGGAGTGAAAGAACCAGGCCGTTTGCCCTCGACATTGAACCGATTCCACCATTCAGCCAGACGAAGACGCGCAAAAGCAAAGAACAACTGAGTTCCTGGGTGCGCTGGCAACCGCCTTGTCTCAGCTTGCGCCGATGGTTCAACAGCAGCCTCAATCTGCGGAATTCGCGGGCGAGGTTCTGAAATTCGCCTTGAACCCATTCCGGGCAGGCCGTCCGCTTGAGCAGGCCGTTGACTCGTTCGTTGACAAGATGAAGCAGGTCGCGAGCCAGCCGCAGGAAAGCGCAGAGGACAAGAAGCTTGCCGCTGATATGCAAATCAAGATGGCAGAGCTTCAAATCAAGCAGGCGGACAGTCAGGCGCGGCAGGTAGAGGCCCAGTCTAAACTTGCGGACGCGCAGGCCAAGACACAAACCGCAGTTCAGCAAGCCAATGCAGAGCTTGAGAAAACCGGTGTGGAGATCAAGAAGATCCTAGCCGAGATAGAGCGTATCAACGCACAAACCGAGAGCGCAAAACATGCCGATATCAACGCAGATTCCTGAGAGTGAGCGCATCAAAGGCCGCAAGGGCATCGCGCGGACGGCTGACCCGGCTGCATTCGCTCCCTGTAAAGGGTTCCACGCCAACGAAGCTGGCACTGTCACGGTTAAGTTTGCAGATGATGAAACGTCGGTGCCGCTGGTTGTCGTTGCCGGTGGTTCGTATCCTTACGAGATCAAAGAATTCACCGTCGGCGCAGGCATCACACTGTGACGATATACTGATGTCCAGGCAGCGTTTTTGCCGCTCCTGCGGTGAGTGGCACGATCCACAGAACTGGCCGCACAAGTGCATGTCGTTCAATCACAGTCGCTCTGATCTGTCCGCGCCGATGCTCATCCAAGACGGCATGGAGCCTGTGCAGTCCATGCTTGACGGCAAGATATACGACAGCAAGGCGGCACTCCGGGCCACCTATAAGCAAGCTGGCATGGTTGAGGTTGGCCAACGATAGCTCTGTGACCAACCCGAAGCCCAGGCCGAAACCGAAAGCCGACCGCGAAGGCATCAAAGCATCGGTTGGCAGGCATTCTCCCGCGCCGGACTTGGCGCTTAATCCCGCATAACCTTCAGAAGGTTCAAAAATGACAGACGAAGCCATGAACGTGGCGGCGGACCCGCTGCCGCGCCCGAAGCCGCGCCCGCAGAAGTCTCAGCGCCGGAAATTGATCATTCCGTTGAAGCGACACCACGCGATGCAATCGACCGCGCCTTTGCCGAAGTCGATAAGATCGCGGGCGATACATCATCGGCTCAGCCTGAGACGCAGGAAGGCCAGCCCCGCACGCCGGATGGCAAATTTGCAGCGAAGGATAAGGCTGAAGAAGTGCAGGCCGAGGCAGAGCAGCCCGCCGACCAGACCAAAGATCTGTCAATTTTGCAGAAGCACCAAATCGCTTCTCAGCCGACGCCAAAGAAGCTTGGAAGGACGCGCCGGAGCCGGTTCGAGCGGAAATCACGCGTGCTGTCACTGAGCTTGAGAACGGCATCAACCAATATCGTGAAAAGCTCGCACCGTTTGAAGAGTTTACCAAGCGTGTCGAAAGTCAAGGAGCTGTCCCGGCTGACACCTTGAAGTTCTACACGAACATGGAAGACATGATGTATCAGACCCGATACAGGGTCTTGATACCGTCATCAGCAATATGCAGGCGCAAGGGCTGCTGAAGGTGGGCTCGCTTAATGAGCTTGTGTCCGTGATGTCTAATCAGACACCGGACCAGAAGACCGCCCAGCAGGATCAGACTATTCGCCAGCTCAATAATGAGATCGCCAGCCTGAAAGAGCAGATCAGTGGCGTTTCCTCCACGGTTCAGTCCCAGTCTGAACAGGCGATTATGAAACAGATTAGCGAGTTCGCAGCGCAGCCTGAGAATGGCCGCTTCGAAGAACTCGCAGAAGATATTGCGTTCTTCCTGAACAACGGAAGGGCAAAAGACTTGCAGGAAGCCTACAGCCTAGCGGAACGGCTCAACCCCGCGCCCCAGGCACCGGCACCAGCAACCCCCGCTGCTGAAGCAGCAACACCCGCTGAACCGGCTCAACCCCGGAAAGGCGATCTTTCACTTACAGGCGCTCCAAGTTCCGGCTCAAACCCGGCGAACCGAAAGCCGCCATCCTCTGCCCGTGAATCCCTCGATAACGCTTTTGCAGCGGTTGGGCTCTGACGGGTGAATCAAGCTCATAGGAGGCCATCAACATGGCTCTGAATACCAATGAGCGCCTGCAAGAGGCGTTCTCGTTGGCGCTTGAGGATCGCTCGCAAGGTTATGCTGATCTTGTGTCGAACTCGAATGCCATCCTGTACCTGATGAAGAAGAAGGGGCAGTTCAAGAAGTTCTCTGGTCCGACGATCCGTGAACGTCTGCTCTACAACGAATCCGGTACGTACACCCGCTATTCCGGTTATCAGTACCTCAACCCGACACCGGCTGAACTCTTCAACGATGCGGAATTCACCGCAAAGCTTGCCGCAGTTTCGGTCACTCTGTCTGGTGAGGACATCCTGAAAAACTCTGGTTCCAACCAGCTGAAGGATATCATGGAAGAGCATATTTCGGCGGCGGAAACCGAACTGGTTGACCGTTTCGTTGAAGATGTTCACTCCGATGGCACTGCTTCCAACCAGATCGGCGGCTTGCAGTCTGCAATCCCAACCGACCCGACAAGCGGCACCTACGGTGGCATCTCCCGCGCTGATAACGCCATTTGGCGCACAACCACCTACGATGCCCACAGTGCGTTCACCGGCATTACGCAGATCGATTCTTCGTCCATCAAGACGATCTTCGACAACGTGATGATTGAACGTAGCCGTGGCACGAAAGGGCCGGACTGCATTGTGTGTTCTCAGGAGCATTACATTGCGTACACCGCCGCGACGACCGCCATTCAGCGCATTCAGAACGAGAATGAGCTTGGCGCACTCGGCTTCACCAACCTCAAATATTACGGTTCCGGCAAGTCCGTGGACGTGGTTCTTGAGGGTGGCATCGGTTCCGCCATGCCTGGGGGCGTGACGTACTTCATCGACACGAAGGCTCTTCGCTTCCGGTATCACCCGGATCGGAACTTCGTGAAGTTCGGCGGCAAGCAGGCTCCTATCAATCAGGACGCAATGGTTCAGCATATTGGTTTCTACGGAAACCTGACGCTGAACAACCCGCTCCACATGGCCAAGCTGTACGACAGCAATACCGGCTCGTAAGGAGGGCTGAACATGGTATCTCTCAATCAGAATGCCGTCGGTGTGGACTTTGATCTTGTTCAAACCACTCCGACGTTTGCCGTTGGCACGGTTGTGCGCGGCTCTGACGGGCATGATTGGATTTATGCCCGTGCTTCCGGCGCGATTGCCAACGCCGCAGTGTGCGTGCTCACGGAACCGGCAATGACAATGGCAACCGGCGCGGGGGACTGGACCAACCAGAACGCCGCACTGGTCGCCAACGACTACACGTGGTTCCAGAAAACCAGCATCTAACAACGATTGGGCGGCTTCGGTCGCCCTTTTCTTTTCGCATTCCCTCAGAAGGACAAAAATCAATGTCTGATAACGACTTCTCGCATCTTCATGTTGAATTCTTCACCCAGGCAAGGAAAAACAAACGGAAATCCGCCGATGAAGGGCGACCGATTTTCGATGATGTTGAAATGGTCAAGATCCGCATCGCAGGCGATCCCAAGACCGTGCATGTTGCGCCAGCTCATGACCAGTCCAGCGCCCGCGATCCGCACACCAATGACCGCCTGACTTATGCTCCAGTTGCATCATGGTCCGTATGAGGCTTTCAAGCGCGGCCAAACCTACATCGGCTCTGGCACGCCACTCAAAGAGCTTCCCTTCGTGTCTGAATCGAAGCGCAAGGAGCTTGAAGCTCTGAACATTCACACGGCTGAAGCACTGTCTCAGCTTGACGGCTCGGCCCTAGGACGCCTGGGGATGGTGGCCGTGAGATGAAAAACCAAGCGCAGGCTTGGCTTGATAAAGCTTCGGGCTCTGCCGATGTGACTCGCCTTGCCGCTGAAAATGCAGCAATGGCCGAACGTCTTGCGCAGCTTGAGGCAATGATGCTTGAGCAGGCGAATGTTAGTCAGCCTGCTGTTGCGGAGACACCCGCTATCCCGGCGACCGCATCACCGTTCCAAGACTGGGACGCGGACACAATCCGCCTTTGGATCGAAGAGCAGGGCGGCAGCAAGCCGCACCACAAGGCCGGACACGCAAAGCTTGTTGAAATCGCAGATGAGCTGAACGAACGGCTCGCGAAGCAAAACGAGGCTGCATAATCCATGACAATTCTGTCAGTCGTTCAGGACGCATGCGCGCAAGCACTGGGGCTCGATGTCCCAGATGTGCTGTTTGCGTCCACAGACCGGGATATGATCGAGATGCGCCGCATCGCCAATGAAATGGCGCGCACGATCACTGACGCCCATGACTGGCAGGATTTGAAGAGGATACACACAATTACAGGCGACGGATCGACCGAAAGTCACGCTCTGCCGTCTGACTACAAACGCATGCTCAAGAAAGCCAAGGTTTGGTCCTCCTCGCTTGAAACAGCGCTGACACACATTCAGGACTCGGACAAATGGCTAGAGCTTGACGTGCAGTCGTTTGATTTCGTTATCAATGCCTGGACGATCTACGGCGGGCAGATGCATATCAAGCCTGCGCTTTCGACCGGGACAACAGCGCAATACTTCTATGTGCGCAACACCATCGTCGCCGACGCGAGCGACACGCTCAAGAAGACCTTCACAGCGGATACAGACACTTATCAGCTTGACGAGGATCTGTTGAAGCTCGGCATCATTTGGCGGTGGAAAGCATACAAGCGCCTGAACTATTCGGAAGAGCTCGAGGACTACGAAAGTTACAAAGACCGCCTGATTGTCGCCGATAAGGGCTCGAAAGACATTCGTGTCGGTCGCCCGCGTTTGCCGCGTGATGTGAAAATCGCGTATCCGGTGAGCATCACGACATGAGGCGGCGACTTCGACGGGTCCAGCGGAACCGGGGCGTGGGAGTTCGAAGATCCGGCGCAAGCTGTTCCCCGCACCGTCTCGGGGCTGGATTCTTGACGAAAATCTAGCAATGGCACAGCCGGGCGGCGCTCATGTGCTCGAAAACTGGTTCCCGACAACTACGGGTGCGCGTGTTCGGGGTGGGACGTTCAAGTACCAGACGATCTCAACGGCGCAGTCCTGTCTCTGTTCAATTATAAGAGCGGCGGAACTGAAAAGTTTTTTGCGTCGGATACGGCGAACATCTTCGACATCACGACTATAGCGGACGCTGATACGATCCCAGGAAGCCCAGCAGTAACGGGGCAAACGGCTGGATACTATTCAACCCAACAAATCGGCACGGCAGGCGGCGATTATCTGGTTTGCGTCAACGGCGCAGACGATATGCAACAGTTCGACGGCACAACTGGGCGACAATCAACGATATGTCGTCACGGCTATCACAGGCGTTGCGACAAGTGATCTGTCGCAGACTTGGCTCTTTGCAAATCGACTTTGGTTGTGGAAGAGGGAACCATGCGCGCTTGGTATCTATCAGTGGATAGTCGGGCTGGTCTTGCAAACAGTTTTTCTCTTGCTGGCGTTTTTAAAAAGGGCGGCGCGCTCCTGTTCGGGGCGTCTTGGTCACTTGATGCTGGCGATGGCCTGGATGACAAGTGCGTGTTCGTATCCACTGAGGGCGAAGTTGCCATTTACGAGGGCACATCCAAGCAACGCGTCCACATGGTCAAAAGCTGGCCGTGTACGACATCGGCAAGCCTCTCGGCATCAATGCCACTATGCAAGCCGGTGGTGATCTCCTGATTGCGACTTATCTCGGCCTTGTTCCGCTCACACAGGCGATCAATCAGGATTCCGCCTCACTGTCGAAGACCGGTGCAAGCAGGCAAATTTTCCCGAAATGGGCCGATGAAGTTGCCGACCGAGTTGGCATTCAATGGGAAATCCTGAAATGGCCTGAAAAGTCCATGATGATTGTCTCCCTGCCACGCCAAGATGAAACCCTTGATGCTGAATGTGTGGCCGCAAACCTTGAAACAGGTGCGTGGGGTCATTTCACGGGAATTGATACACGTTGTCTAGGGTACTTTTCAGGACGGGGTTTCTTCGGGTCGAACGATGGCATCGTGTATGAGTTTGAGCGAACGGGTTCTGACAATGGCATGCCATTTACTTGCGTTTATGTCGGTCAGTTCGATCACCTAGACAACCCAGGCCGAACTAAAACAGCGCTACAGGGGAGGGCTACTTTCAAGTCATCTGGTGACTTCAATTACAAGCTCTCGGCGTCGGTGAACTACAACGTGTCGCTTCCGACCGCTCCGAGTTCAGCAGCGGATTACACAACGGCGACTTGGGATAATGCACTTTGGGACCAAGCTGATTGGGACCAATCAGACGAACTAACGAATGTGTCTTCAAGGTGGGGCAGCATCGGGCGCACAGGCTTTGTTCATGCCCCACAAGTGCAAGTGACTATTGGTGTTACGCCAACTCCAAGATTGAGCTGGTTTTCAACTGAGATGACCTTTGAAATGGGCGACGGGTTGTTGATGCAAATCGTATGGGCGGGTTCAAACAACCTCAGCGCCGCGATTTGATAGCCCGGTGGTGTGCAAACCAGATTTGGCCGGGTGAAGAAAAAGAGTTCGGGGATTGTGTTTGCCTCGGTGTTCTGCACCAGGGGAAGGCAATCGGCGCGGTGGTCTTCACTGACTACAATCCGATGCAAAAACTATCGAATTCTCAATGGCTTCCACGTCGGGTCGTTGGTTGACCCTTCGGCTCATGGAGGAAATGCGGAAGTACTGCATTGATCAGCTCGATTGTCAGTTAGTGATCGCGAAGACCAAAGCAGGCAACAAGCACATACGCAGGATGCTCAAGGCATACGGCTTTGATGAGATCCTTATTCCGCGCCTTTATGGACGGAACGAAGACGGCGTGATGTTCGTCATCACATCGGAACAAATTGAACAATCGGAAATAGGCAGGAGAGGCTACCGTGAGCGCACCTAAAGCTCCTACGCCGCCCGATCCGCAGGAAACCGCCGCCGCTCAAACCGGCACGAACGTTTCGACGGCAGTGGCAAACGCAGTTCTTCAGAACCCAAATCAGGTAACGCCTGACGGCACATTCACACAGACGCAGACCGGATCTTATTCCTGGCGTGATCCTTCGACGGGCACAACCTACGACATCCCGACGTTCACGCAGACGCAAGAACTTTCTGAGCAACAGCAGCTCATCAAGGATCAGTCGGATTCGGCGTCTCTCAATCTCGCAACCATCGCGAATGATCAGTCAGCATTCCTCCAAGACTACCTGAACAAACCGTTTGACGGTTCGAACGAGGCAACCGAAGCCCGGTTGATGGAGCTTGGCCGGAAACGTCTCGACCCGGTTCTTGCGGAACGTAACGAAGCCTTGCGCACCCGTCTTGCCAACCAAGGCATCAAAGCGGGCTCAGAAGCCTATGACCGCGAGATGCGGAACAATCTCCAGGCTGACAACGACGCGTACAACAGTCTGCTTCTCAGTGGTCGTCAGCAGGCGTTTTCAGAGGCCCAGGCAGAGCGCAACCAGCCAATCAATGAAATCGGCGCGCTTCTCGGAACAGGTCAGGTTTCGCAGCCTCAGTTCATGAACCCGAATATCGGCAGCATTCCAACCACGGATTATGCGGGATTGTGAACGAGAACTACAACCAGCAGCTCGGCGCGTGGCAATCCCAGGTTTCTCAGCGGAACAACATGCTTGGTGGTCTGCTCGGCTTCGGCGGTGCGCTGGCAGGTCCGCTTATCGTCTTTCGGACGAGCGCACGAAAGAGAACGTCAAAGAGGTCGGCAACCTCAAGGGGCACAAGCTCTTTGAGTATGAGTACAAAGACGAATTTGGCGGTGACGGCACGAAACACATCGGCGTCATGGCTCAGAAGGTCGAACGTAAGCGACCTGACGCGGTTCTCAAGGGCTCCGATGGCTATCGTCGGGTTGATTACGGCAAACTGTTCGGTGCTGGGGAGGCGGCTTAAATGTCATTTATCTTCGGTGCTGAAGGACTCCCGCAGACGCCTAAAGAGCTTGCTCGTATGCGTTCGATCGCTAACGCTCTGCGCAAGCGCCGCACGCCTAAGAACGTTGGTGAGGGCCTGACCGCACTTGGTGAGGGCATCGCCTCTGGTCTCTATATGCGACAGGCAAACAACGCCGAGAAAGCGGGACGGGAAGGGGCGAGCAACGCATTCAACTCCATCATGTCCGCGTTAGGTGCCGGTGGTGGTGATACTGCTTCTGTACCGTCTGGCAGCGGTGTTTCGTTCTCTGGTGAGATCCCGACCGCAGATCTTGAAACTGATCCCGTCAACCGTCGCATCAATCAGGGCTTCGCGGCCTTTGGTGGCGATGGGGGCGGTGCGAACTATGCAGATGCTATTGCGTCCATCGAAAGCGCGGGCAGTGGGGATTATGCCGCTATAGGGCCGGAAACCGGTAAGGGTCGCGCATATGGCCGCTATCAGGTTATGGGCTTCAATGTGGGGCCATGGACTGAGCAGCATTACGGCAAGCGGCTTTCCCCGAAGGAGTTTCTTTCGAACCCAGAGGCGCAAGACGCCGTTTCAATGGCGAATTCGGGTCATATGTCCAGAAGTACGGCAACCCGCAGGACGCCGCCTCCATGTGGTTCACTGGCAAGCCAGCCGCAGAAGGTGCCGACCGCGCCGATGTAAATGGTATGACCGGTAGCGGTTACGTCGATAAGTTCAACAAGGCTCTGGGTACGCAGACCGCATCTCTCAATCCGACGCTTGCACCCCAGCAGCCCGCTATCGATCCGAAAGGCGTTTCTCGCTCAGCGTTTGACACAAATGCAGGGCGGGCAGGTTTCAGCCAATCCCGTTGCCGAGACGCCCCAGGTTGCCCAGGCGCAGCCAAGTCCCGGTGTTCAGCGTGTCGCCCAGGCACAGCAGGGCATGGATCAGCAAACGTTGCAGATCATAGAAGCGGTCAACAATCCTTGGCTTAATCCGGGGCAAAAAGCGGTTCTCGCGCGATGCTTCAGCAGCGTATGCAGGCGAATGACCCGCTAAGACAGATGCAGATTGAGCGCGAGCGCATCGAACTGGATCAGCTCAAGAATCCGGTTCAAAAGCCCATGGTTGTGGGTGGAGAAAGCCGCCTTGTCGCGCAAGACGGGACTGTTTTGCTCGATGCGCAGCCGTCTGAACCTGACTTGCCGTCCGCCGTCCGTGAGTATGAGTATGCGAAAGAGCAGGGCTTCCCCGGATCGTTCCAAGATTGGGAGGCCTCGAAAAAAGGCGGGATGTCTTTGCAGGTTGATCCGGCGACGGGTCAGGTCACATTCCAGCAGGGCAGCAACATCAAGCCGATGACGGAAGGCCAGTCAAAAGATGCTGTGTTCTCGACCCGTGCAGAGGGCGCGTTGCCTATTCTCGACCAGTACGAGCAGGCACTAACTGGTGTCAGCGATACACTTGCAAGCGGTGTTCCTGTCGTTGGAAACATGATGAAGTCTGAGGACTTCCAGAAAGCAGAGCAGGCGGGTCTTGAATTCCTTCAAGCGATCCTTCGTAAAGACACTGGCGCGGCTATCACTGCTCAAGAGCAGAATGAATATGGCCGGGTATACTTGCCTCGCCCTGGGGACACAGCGGATGTGATCGCTCAAAAGCGCCTGTCACGTCAGCGTGCTTTGGAGGCGATCAAGGCGGGCATGCCACCCCAGGCGATCCTTGCGCAGGAGAAGGCTCTTGCCGCGACTGGTGCGCCGCAAGCGGCACAGCCGGGCAGTGTTGACACATCAGGCGTCATGGAACGAGCGCGGGCAGCAATTGAAAAAGGTGCTTCGCGTGAGGCAGTTATTCAGCGACTGAAAGAGGCGGGTATTGACCCGAGCGGCCTATAATGGATCTCACTTTTGACGATCTAATCCCACAGAAGGGGCAGCAGCAGATCAATTTTGACGATCTTGTTCCCCAGGAGCCGGAAGCGGGTTTACCAGAGTGGAATATTCCCGCTTACCCGATACGACGACGGGAAAATCCGTTTTGATAGTGACGCGGGTATTGTCGGAGCAATCAAGCGGGCTGTAACACTTCCTGGCGAAGTTATGCGCGGCGAAGTTGACCCGATGTCGCAAGAAGGTCATTTGCGAGCGTTGGAAATGGCGGCGGTATCCAGTCCAATGACCCCATCCCTGCGCAACGTCACCAAAGGCGCTGGCGTCATTTCCAAGAGCTACAAACCGAAGGTGAAAGCGCCAACAGCGGATGAATTGAAATCTGCGGCCACACCTGTCTATCAACAGCTAGACAACGCTGGGACAGAGTTTTCCGTTAAGTCAGTTGACGATCTATCGACCGCGATTCAGAATGAGCTAATTCAGAACAAGGCCATTGGTGAAGAGATGGCCCCGAAGACATTTTCACTATTGAAGAAGTTTCAGAATGCGCCTGAAGGATCAACCTCCGTCCCTTATGCCACCGGGCTCAACGCAGCCCGAAAACAGCTCGGGCGAAGAGGGGCAAAGCCTGATCTCAACAATCCTGATGATCCCGCAGCTGCTTCTTATGCTGCCCGGCGCATTATGGAATGGTTTGAAGGAGGCGGTAATTCTGGCGTTGTTTCTGGACCATCTATTCCCGCAGACCTTCTCAAGAAGGCAAATCAGAACTACGCGGCCAGCAAGCGATCCGATCTCCTCCAAGGAAAAATCAACGATGCAGACCTTCGCGCAGCCGCAGCAAACTCCGGTAGAAATCTCGGAAACGCAACCCGTCAAAGAGTTGCGGGCCTCTTGCTCAATAAAGGTGCAGCCAAAGATCGAACTGGATTTACAGCCGGAGAGCTTTCAGCGCTTGAAAAACCAGTAGTTCGCGGAACTCGCGCTGCCAACACCACCGCGACATTGGAAACACGTTTGGCGGTGGCGGCGGGCTCGGAGGATTAATCGCGGCTAGCTTCGGTGGCGGTGCGGGGGCGGCAGCTGGTGGGCCTGTTGGCGCTGCCGCTGGGGTTGCTTTGCCGGTGGCGGTGGGGCGCGGAAGTCGTGCTCTTTCGAACTCTCTCACCAAGAGGGCCCTCTCAAAAGTTGATGAGGCGACACGAAAGCGTTCACCGCTCTATCAAGAGACCGTTGCCGCACTCCGATGAAGACGCTCACGGTTGATACCCGTCAAGCCATCGCAAAAGCATCCTGACTGAATTGCTCAAAGATGGTCGATACACCGCGCCGACCGACGCGGACCTTTCCCTGCGCTAGCTTAGAGAGTTTCGTTTGGCAGCGTTCCGGCGACGCATCTTAGCATTGTGGCATTGTCTGCAACATCGCCAGCCCTGTTTGGTCACATAGGTGTTCTCAGGGGTGAATTCGTGGCCGTTCTTACAATGTGTGCGTAATCGTTGTTTAGCGCCGGACGCTTTGCCGCCTAGTGCTAAACCCTGAGGTGTCTCGGAGAGCATCTGGGCTGACCACTTCGCCGTATGGCAATCCTCGATCCGCTCTGGCAATGATAGTATCGACTTTGACGCCAGCCTCATTGGCTAGATCGATCGCGCGGAACTTCTGGCCGTCGATTTCTACAAAAACCGCGTCACGTTGGTTCATTCTTTGTGTTCGGTTGTCAGCCCAACGACAGTTCTCTGGTGTGTAATCGCCGTTAACATCGATCCGGTCGATAGAAAAGCCTGGCGGACGGTCGCCCATATCCTGCTCGAAAGCCTTGTAATCATTTAACCATCGGTCGCAGACCTTGATGCCGCGCCCGCCGTAATGCTCGAAGTGAGGAGCGTTGGGTTGTAGCAGCGACGCTTCATCCCTGACCAAATGTTGTAGTGCTTTGGGGTGACCTTAAACGGCATTTTCTCTCCTTAAGAATTGCCGAAATCATAGCAAAATATGCCGAGTAATGGAAGAGGAGTATGGAAAATGCCACGAGACGGCTCGGGCGTTGCGTCTCAGCCTGCCGGAACGGCTGCTGTAACAAACACAACTGTCAGCTCCACAAAATACAATTCTGTCGTGAGCGACATTTATAGCCTGTTCAATTCGGCCTTAACCCGGAATCTGTTGACCTGAACGGCGGTTCGATTGACGGGGCGACTATTGGCGGTTCTGTGCCTGCGCCCGGTACCTTCTCGCAGATCACGATTCAGACTTGGCCGGAAGGCACGATTGCATCCGCCGCAACAACCGATATCGGGGCAGAGACCGAATATCGGCTGAATGTCACCGGAACAACCACCATTACCAGTTTCGGCACTGAGGCAAACAAGCGGCGTCTTCTTCGGTTCTCTGGTGCCGTCACGCTCACTCACAACGGAACTACGCTCATTCTTCCAGGCGGTGCAAACATCACGACTGCCGCAGTGATGTGTTTGAGTTCATGTCCGATGGCTCCGGTAATTGGCGTTGCGTCGGATACATGTTGGCAAGCGGTCAATCGGTTGTCGGCGGGTCAGGTGGATCATTCACGAACGGTTTCGGTGAGACGTTCGACCTTGCTTTTGCAAGTGATGCTCAAGACGCCGCTTTCACAATGACATACGGCGGCGGCACCGCGATTTCAGTCAGTGATCAGGGGGTCATGACGGTTAAAGACGTTGTGATTACTGGATGATGGCACTTGGCGCACTTCCGCTGAACCTGTCGGATATCCTGAGTGAAATTCAGGAAACCGGCCCGTACAGCCTCAACAATGCAAAAGCGCGGTGGCTGGCTGACGCTGCGGCTTCCGGAAGTTACAACGCCTCCAGCTTTGCCAACAAGATGTCCGTCAAGGTTGTTGACACCGCTGAAGCGTCAAGCGGCGGCAATTCGATCACGTTTTCCAGTGTTGACTTCGGATTGAGTTTGCTGATCGCGTGCTTGTCGCCTGTGTGGGGCTGCGTAGCGGCGCTCAAAAGACTCTCGATCAAAGCTCCCTGACAATCGGCGGCGTTAGCGCAACGGTGATGATGCGGGTTTCTTCCGATCTGGTGGCCCGACAATCGGCGCAGGTATCTGGGTTGCGGCGGTCCCAACCGGAACAAGCGGTGATGTCGTCATCAACTGGTCTGGTGATAGCGGGTGCGGGTGGTGGTTTGATACTCCTGTCTACAACAGGGATTTCACCCACTCCACATGATGAAACAACCTCTTGGAGAGGTGACAGCACCGGCGCGGCAACATCGCTTGATATCCCCTCGAATGGCCTCCTGATTGCAGCCGTAGCGCACGGGAACCTGAACGATACCACGCTGACCGGCGTCACTGAACGCAGTGAAATCACGTTCGACATCTCAGGTCGCTTGTGCGTCGGCTTTGACAACCGCATGTCCAGCGAAACAGCGAGGGCGGTAACGCCGTCTTGGACCGGAACTATTCCCTGGGGCGGTGAAGCCCGGTCGTTTCAACAGCATAGTTTTCTCTAAATCATAGGTGATCCATGCTCACTACCAGCGAGCGCGGCAAGCAGTTTATTGCCACGCACGAAGGCGTTGTCCTGCGCGCTTACCCAGATGTTGTCGGCGTTTGGACCATTGGTGTCGGGCACACTGCCCGTGCCGTGCGTTGTGCCAAAACCGGGAATGACTATCACCCACGAACAAGCGATGGAGATCTTGGAAAGCGACTTGCGGAAGTTCGAGAAGCGCGTCAACGCGCGCGGCTGCTTCGACCGACAATTTGCTTTTGACGGCGCAACGTCCTTTCGATTTCAACACCGGACGCATTCACAACGCCACATGGGTGAAGCGGTATGCAGAAGGCAACCTGACCGCAGCAGAACATCTATCATGGCTTGGGTCAAAGCCGGTGGCCGCACGATCAAAGGACTGGTCAACCGCAGGAACGCTGAGCGTCGTCTTATTTTCTACAAAGACTACGGCACTCTGAAACACGCGGAAGGAATTCAGCGCTCCAATCCAGAGCCTGCGAAGCCGAAAGAGAAAGACCCTATGGTTGAGGAAGCCAAGAGCTTCTGACCGCTCGCGGGTTTAATCCAGGCGCTATCGTGGCTGGTGGGGCAGAACACCAAAGCCGCTGTGCTCCGAATATCAGAAGACTCACCCGCATCTGACGAATGACGGCATTCTCGGGCCTGCGACTATGGCCCAGCTTCGTCGCGATGCGCAGGCGGTCAAAGACACCATGCAGAAGGGCGGCGGGACTGTCGTAGGTT
>JALQPE010001063.1:0-19990 GCA_030407315.1 Asparagopsis taxiformis | reverse complement strand
CTATCCTATGTTGACACTTTCAGGTGTGAGAGAATCGATGAGCGCTTAATAACTGACTCTAACTTTTCTCGAATTAGAGTTTGAATTTCATCCAGCCTTTCTGTCTATTCTTCGGGAATTCCTTTGACTTTTTCTTTCGATTGGCTCTTTGAGTCTCTGACTTTAGCTATCCGCCTCTGAACACTCTCGATGAATTTTTGATATCTACCAGCCAAACATGAGCAACTTCTGCATGATTGTTGTCGACTCTTCCTGAATGTATAGCTAAAGTGTCGAAAAGAACTCCTTGAGTTGAACTGGGATTGAGAATGATCTCATGATTAGAGTGAAGCTCATTAACACATTGAGAGCAAGCTTTCCTTGGCTCTTTGCAGTTAATGTCAACACAGAAAGCGGAGATCGGCTAGCTTAAGTGCAGCTTACAGTGAAGTATGTCCTTCATCAACAGTCACACCTGAACAATAAATATTATATCCTCTTGAAGTAATAAGAAGCATATTAATGACAGTAATATTCTACGAGATAGATGAACTATATCCTGCCATTTCTATAAAACATCACTGTTATCACATAATTTAGCAGTTGAAGGGCAGCCATAGTCTCTTTGTTAGAGAGTGAGCACACTCAAAACATACTTCAAACTCACATTGTTACAGGCAAAACTGTTTTCCTTGTATTAGTTACAGTTAACACAGACATTGAACTTCGGGTATTTGTCCAGTACATGGCCTAAGTAGCAAGTACTGAGTTCAATTGGTTGCAAGCCAGACAGTACTACTCATCATACCCTGTGCTGCTACATGGATCACAGACAAGGAGAGTTTGCTTATCTTTTAAGCAACTGGCACATTTCGAACTATGATAGTATGTTGTTCCATGAGCACCTCAAAATTAGTACCGTGGTATCGAAGACGATGCCCTTTTTTGCAGAACAATTACTCAAGAGGTACCCTGTTATCATACTTCAGGTTTACACTGCCTTAAAAACAGTGTTCACAAAGAGTAACATGACATACAGAATCTCGATACACCCATCGCTAGTCAGCTTGGCAAACCATGCAAAGAGCTCCTTTCAGTTGGTAGTTGTCTTCAAGGTTTTCATTCGTTTTAAACTTTTTAATTGAGGATTGTATATCTTTTTGAACTCATGATTCAGTGGACACTATTTTTTCCTTGAAATTTTAATTGGTTTGCAGCTCAAACAGTATTTTCTACTACAAAGTGAGCATATTTTGACACAAATTGTCATTCTTTACATAAAAAACATTCAGAATCTTCTTTTCATTGAAATCACAAAAAATAAGCGATTTTTCACACTCAGAGCATTTAGTATAGTCATTTCCATGCTGCCTTTATAGAATATCACTTTTCTTTTCGATGAGATCTTTGGTATGACAAGTCGGGCAAAATGCTATTTGGCACTCTGGATCATAGAAATACTATTGCATGATGAATACACTTAATCCACAAGTACAGCAAACTTCCTTATCAGATTTGAATTTAGGACCCTTTTTCATGCTCACCTGAACTTTTTCCAGCTTATGTTGCAATGGACAACCATTTGTTGTAGTGCGAATTGGTCTGCACCTTACGCAGTAAGATTTTTGACATTTTCGGCAGAATGTTCTGCATTACCCGGTACTTTCGCATTAAGCACAAACAGAGTTATCAGATCCTATAACGTTCTTACATATTTCGAGTTCATGGTTCTGAGAACAAAGCAGTTTCTATTTTCTTGTTATCAATTCTCGCTGCCTTGATTCGACAAATTTGCATTGTTCATAATGTGAGTGGAATTACTCGATAGATAAAACCTTTGAATCACATTTCTATCGATTAAATGGGCAGTGAAGTTTGATTGGTATGTCAAGAACTGGCTTTATAATTAAGATATCGCTACACCTAGATGGACACTCTGTGCCCTTTTGTAGCCAGTTTGAAACACACTCTAAACAGAAATATTTGCCGCAAGGTCCAACACAAGCGACCAGTTTAGCACTTACCTCATAGCATATCACACATGTGTACAATGTCTCCAGCTCTTTCCGATTCATAATGCACTGATCTATCATCATTGAATGAAGATAGTGTTCCTACAATTTCCTTGAATATTTATTAAAAATATCTATCTGAATAGTCAAATCAAAATTATTGCCCTTCTCAGTCAGTTCTCTCGCCATAGTCTGATTTGAAGGCAACGTCTTCGAGAATATCCTTCGGCTTGATCCCCAAACTTTAGAATTTTGCCAAGTTGGCTTCGTTTTTAAACAATAGAGAACCCATGAATCCTACGGCATTAACACTAAGCTCATCAAAGGCTTTCTATTTTTTTCTTGGCACCATAAAAAGTAGCTCATCGCTTCCAATTATGTTATAATCAGTCTCTTCCTTCGTAATAAGCTTTTTATATAGCGTTTCCTCTGCTTTTTTAACAAGAGCAGCAAATAAGCTTCGATTTTTTCTTACTTTCCGGGCTTTGGGCATCACGATAATTCCATGTCTGAAGTTAAAGTATGGAAAGTAGTAAATTTCTGCTTCAGAGTTCAGATCCCATTCACTAGTTGTGGATCTTGCGAAATTCTCCATCAAAGTGTATATGGGGAGTTTCTTGGCATCGCTGGGAAAAATTTGGATATGCTTATGAAGCTGCGAGGCACCAGAATTCGGCCCTCGGTTGAAGAAGAAGAGGCCACCAATGGTTCTATAGATGTATATGGTTTGCTCGAAATCGCTGAAAGATAGCCTTTGAGTCTGAGGCTCGAACTCCTTTGTCACAACCAAGAGATGGTTTCGATAGATATTGTACTTGTTAAAGATTAACCGATGATTGGGCTCAAGCTAGCAGATGAATAGACCGGGTTCAAACGGAGGGACAAAGGGGTTCTTCAAAGCACCCCTGGTATGATTGATTTTCTTGTTCAGCTTTGTTATGAGGTTAAAGTTCATTTCCAAGTTGTCCTATTTGATAGTGGCAGTTCTCTATATCAGAAGTGTTTCTAATGATTCCTCAGCTTTTTCACTGGCAAGCTCAATGGTGTCGAGCATCTGAATGTATCGGTAGAGGTCAACAGTAAGGCCATTGCTACGGAAAAACCGGTACGAGAAGAACCGACGACTGCAGTTGTTGCCAGCCCCAACCCTATCAGTATGTTCCGTCTAGTCAAGGTGTTTAAAAACTTTTAAGATTCTCCACTCATTGGCTATGAGTTCAAGTTAAATATGTTAGAAAGATAGAGCCCCTTAATAAACGATTTATTAACTAAGTTCTTTTTTTGTAAGCTTCTCCAAAGCTTCATGAGGCAATACCGATTCAATTATCTACTCTCTGACTAGTAAATATGATTTATTCTCCCTGATTCTATGAAGTGATGGAATTGTTTAAAAATAATGGATGGAACTGCAAATCAAGATTCCTCTCTCAGGTCGAAACATCCATATCGTTGATCACGAAGGATATGAAGGCGAAGATAGCGGGCACAAAATACAGTGAAGATAATATTTTTACCCCTGATCCAAGCCCTTTGAGGTTAAACAAAGCATACAGCACAATGCAGCAAATTCCACATATGAGACTGATGGCGTCCAGTGCAAAGACTTAGTTAACGATGATGGGGGCGATGAGGACAGGCTGGAACTTGATAAGCAGGGAATCGATTTCCAGGTATTTTAGTTCCTGCTCTGTGGGTTCTTCGTCATCATCATCTTCGCCTTCGTCATCTTCGTCCCCATTTTTGGACATATTTTCGTCATCTTTTTCCTTGTCATGATCTTCTTCATCGAATTTGTAAATTAGTTTTTAGTTGGCTGAGGTTTCGTCGGCCTTTTCGGACTCGTTGTCCTTGCTATCTTCGGACTCTTCATCGTCGCTAGGCCTGTTCATGATGAACTTCCTGTTCTTGATGCCCTTGACCGAGCGATAGACACTCATTCCAAAAAAGAAAACAAAAACTGCCACCAAAGAAATCTGCAGTAGCATCGACATAGTGTAGAAACTGCTGCTTACCATCGTATGGCTTGGTAAGTCGCTGGTGTTGGGAATTCCCTTGGCTGTCGTCCGGAACATCCCATCAAAGGTAAACTCCACCATTTCTTCTATTTTTCTCCTGTTCTTAAAAATAATTAATAAATACTAAGCTAAGAAGGACTCACAAATACCCATATCGAACATTCCTCTACTTTAACATATAAAGCTTCACTTCTATTCAAAACTTTCATTCAACAAAGATTCCTGACATCATTTAATTTCTGCTCAGCATTTCTGCAGGGTGCTTTTTTTGGCTCTCTATTTCCATTTATTTCAAAGGTATTAAAGAACTGAGGGCAGAAGACGGTAAGATCATTCTCCAATTATTTGATGCTCCCATTTCCAGTTCTTCTCTTCTGAAAGAAATCAGAAAATTCCGCATTAAAGATTTATTAAGATCAAAGTGAGATGTCCATGCCGACCGAGTATCACATTCGGAAGATTACTCCGAAGTGGAAGTTGAGCTCTCGGGTGGAAAGGCAGTTTTCAACCGTTCAAAAACTTCCTGAAAGGAGCGAGAAAAGAACTTTCACCCGGAAAGAATCCTCACTTCAACATCAATTATCAAGAGTTCGGATCAAGCCCAAGCATTTTAATCAGTTAAGTAAGTCTTTTCCAAAACTTAGAGCTCAGTTCAACTAGTTGGTATCTATTCGACTCACAATCCTCGCGAGACATTGGGTTTCGGCCATCTTACCCAAGAGAGATAGCGAGTCTCACTAAAATAATGACAACCATTGTCTCAATCGAAGTCATCGACGACTTTCAACTCTAAAAGGGTACTTTAATCAGTAAAATAGATATGCTTGTTCGAGTCACTCATGCTGCATCTCAGCAAATTGGCACATCTGCCTTTCTAAGATAAAAAACATGGATTTCGTTAAGAGATCTGCTTTATGGAGCAATGCTGCCGTCGGGCAACGATGCTGCATACTTACTATCTGAAATTTTAGGGTTCTTCCTTTTAGCGCATCGAAGATCTTCTCAAGAAAATTAGGATGTTTCTGAAACATCAAAAATATTCTCATCGGTAAAACACATTGATCTGACAACAGAATCTGACACTCAACTCTACTATGCCGAGTTCTTGAAGGCAATGAATAACATGGCATCAAAATTAAAAATGGGAAATTCCCTTTTTTCAAATCCCCATGGCTTACCGAATGCAAGAAACTACTCAACTGCTCATGATGTAACTTTACTAAGCAGATATGCTTGTAAAAACAAGCTTTTTTCATCCATAATGAACACCTCTGTACATTAATACAGCTTCTATTCAAATGAGTGGAAAGAAACTCCAACGAAAAGTCAATGGAAAAATACAAACCAGTTGCTAAAGAAGGGTTGGGAAGGAATTAAAACGGGGCAGACTGCCACAGCAGGTAATTGCCTTGCAAGTTTAAAAAATGGAATATTTATTGTGCTTCTCAGCTGTAGCTCAAGTGAAGAAAGATTTACAGATACTGAAAAACTGTACAACTGGTACGTGGAGCAATGCCGAGAAGAGTCAACTCAACCATAGATTGAAGGTAAAGACGATTTACAGCTGAAAAGTACTATTTAAGAAGATAAAAATTGATTGTCAGTCCGAGTTCCTGCTCATGATTGAAAGTATTCAGAAGTTTTTATTCAGGGTTGCGGTTTGGGGTTAATCATTGATTCAAAATAATATTTTAGAAAGTATTTATCTGATTGAAGAGTATGTCTCGCCCATACAAAATATTTGGGATGCAGAACCAAGAGATTCAGGGGAGGAATGCAGACATCGCGAAGTCAATGATGCAAAAGGCCGAGTTAACATCAAGTAACGCCTTGGATCGCCCATAATTGAGTCCTTTCTCAGGGTATGCATACACCACCAACGAAAATAGCCTCGCAACGTCGTAACTAATCACATTACTTTAAGACAGGTTTCCGAGTTTGGAGGATCGAACCAGAATCTCAATGGCATGAGCAATGAATTTATTCGACAACTCGTAAAAGACGAACTTGAAAGAAGATTGAGAGATGACCGGCAGAAAAATGACATCGGAGTAATGAAAGCTGAAATTAGGGGCCTGAAAGACTCCTTCCAAGAAATCAACAAAGGGTACAACCAAAGACTCAATGAGAGCTACATGGAAACTAAGTAAGACACTCAGTAGTACGTGAACAAAGCGATTCGAGAATCTGAGGTCGAGACGAAAAACAGCATACGAAAGCTATTGAGTATCATGAGGAACGATATTTGGAAAGACCTTATTGACTATACGGGAAGAGAGTTCCTGCCAATTAGCTTCGTCAACGATCTCGAAAAGCAGATGAACGAAATAGAAGATCGTATCGAATTTCTTTAAACAAAAACTGAAAAAACTGAACATAAACAGTCGAAGGACCCTGTTATATTGGCTGAAACAGTTGAGCTTAGGATGAACAAACTCGATCGTGAAATAGAAAGTGTTCGGAAAGGAATTTCTGAATTCCCAGGAAAAATTAAAAGCCACGACGAGAACATCGCAAATATCATGAAGATGACGAAAGAATAAAGAGAAACGACCCAATTTGAAATTGAAAAGCTCAAGTCTACTGTTAGTGACCATGAAAATGAAGTAAAAAAGCTAAATGGCATCGAATTAGCTGTTCAAAACTACAAACTTGACATTGATTTCTTTAAAGAAAAAATCCTAGGTCTTGAAAAATCAAGAGAAGAGCACTATACTAAAATAGCTGACCTTCAACGAAACCATACGAAACAATCAGGGAATATGTCTGAATTAAAGTAGTTCTTAAAAAATAGCTCAAACATGTCGAACTCTTTGCTTGTGAACTCTGCAGAGCTACAAAATGGTCGACCGAGTTCTCCTCGAATAGATTCAGATAACACCCAAACAGTTCAGCACACTGCAACAGTGCTGACTCCTGGAAAGGCCCAACAAGTTAAAATCACCTACGCCTCACCTCAGACTACGCAACCTCTAGGAACTCAGCCTACCAACATGAATCTATCTCCCCCTCTTTAAAATAAATCGTCTCCTTCAGAAAAAGGGAACAGGAGTCCTTCACCATCAAAGTAGATAAATTAGGTGGTCGAAAAATCTCCAGAGATAAATGGCAAGTCAGAAGAGGGTGAGAAGCAACCAGAAAAAGAGAAGAAGAAAATAGTGTACAAAATCGATGCTGAAGGCTATTTAATGGACAGTGAAGGAAAGTACTTGGTCGACGAGGAAAACAAAATGATTCTTTTACCCGAAGAGAAAATTAAAATGCTTGAACAGTCAGAACTCATTGAGTTTGCTTGATCTTCTATTTCATAGAATATGCTTAGTTGATTGAATGGAAGATGCTTTGGATAAATCAAGAGTAGAATTCGATAGTCTTTTTATGGAATTCTTTAAACAAAACTCCATTTTGCCACCGATCTTTAAGCTGAGGAATTTTGTATGCCTTCCTTTCAGCGACTTCTGTTGGTGAGAATCCTTCGGGAACCTTCAGAACTTCGAGAGGATTTGGCTACATAAACAAGGCAAAAGTGTTTCTGGCTATCTTCTTCTCAGCTAACTCGTCACTTGTCACAACACAATGTGGAGTAGCTTCCAGGTATCCACCTGTTGATATCTGTACACATTAGCCAAGCTGGAAGGCGAGCATATTCGGTGGAATAGCGATTCTTTCCATTTCTCCAAATCTGTTCTTGGCGAAAAGTCCACCGGTTTTTGGCTTAATCGACACTTATTTGCCCTCCTCATCTACAAGCATGGCCGGAGTTAATGCAGTCAATGAACCATGGTCATTGTGCCATCCACACCAGTCATCTTCACCAGTCTTGGTTTCGAATGGGAAGTAATGGAGCATTCTGCCAATGTGATTCCTTCCCTGAGAAATAACTGTATGAAGGTGATCTTTTTGGTAGTTTTTAACGTTCTTAAAAGCAAATGAATCGATCTGTTTGGCAAGGAGACCTCCAGTATGCATCATTAGCTTGGATAGCGCCTTAACGTTCTTTTATCTTCGATGATTATGATAGGTACATCTCAGGTGCTTCAGAAATCCATCTGTTCGAAGCTTTAGCAATTACCATTTATTCAGGGGAGTAGAACTTTTAGTTTTCGGGGAGGATGGGCTATGGTTCATCGCTGGCACAATTCACGTAATAGCTGCCTTTCGCCACATCGTACTTGCCTGAAAACTTTTCGACACCATGGGACCATCCTAAGCTGTGGAATATTTATGGTCGGGTGTATTTTTTCAAGGTCTCTGTAGGAAGCTTTGGAATCTTGGAAAAGAGTGGTAGAGTCTCCTTTCTCATTTCTTGAAAGTCAGGGATGCCATTGACGAAAAGAATTCCAAGTCCCTTCGGACCGTAGGCTTTCTCAATGACCTCCTCCAGGTTCTTCCCGTTCTTGAGGTCCTGATACTCGATGATCAGGGAAGTTGAGCTTGTGGAGAACAGTCTCCAATTTTGCTTCGCGAAGATCTGCATATGAAATAAATTATAGAGATAATAGCCTTCTATATTTCAACAGTCTCAGAACTGGATTATTTTTATTCAGGATCCTCATATTTGTTTAGCTTCCTTCTTGCGTCTTTCCTCCTCGATCTTTTTGGCTTCCTCGGCCTTTTTCTTTGCCTCCTCAACTCTCTGGCGTTCGCTTTCTTCCCACTCCTCCTTGGCAGCTGAGAAGTCCCTTTCGAACCTGACTTCTTCGGTTAAGTTCATGCCCTGAGTAAATCTAGATGTACGATAAGGGTGGATCTTCCTTCGGGTCCTTCGCAATCGTTTCGGTCTATTTGGGGTCCTTTTTTGTCGGTGCCGTTCTTGAGATCATCAAGCAGCTTGATGATGCTTTCAGGGGTTAGATCTTCGTACACCCATTCTCCATTGACTTGGATCATGGGAGCATTGGCACAGGCACCCAGGCACTCAACTTCCTGAATCGTGAACATGTAATCTTTAGTAGTTTGCCCGTTTTTAATGTTTAAATGTTTCTCACAGGCTTCGATCAGAGATTCAGATCCCCTCAGCATGCAGGGGGTAGTTCCACAGATCTGAAGGTGGTATTTGCCAACTCTCTCCCGGTTGAACATAGTGTAGAAGGATGCTACCTCAAACACATCCATCTCATTTACCTCTGTAATCTTGGCTACTTTCTGCATGGCTGTCAAAGATAGGAAGTTGTCATTCTGCTTCTGAGCCAGGTGAAGGAGAGGAATAATGGCAGACCTCTTCCAGCTTGGTGGGAACTTTGCCAATATGCGGTCCACCTCCTCATAGTTCTACTTGGTGAAATCAAAAGGAGTAGATGGAGTGTTCTCAGCAGTCTCACGATGGGAAGTATATCCTGAAAAGAAGGATTTGCTGGTCTGTCTCAAAGAGCTGCCATTCAGGAATCGCAAGCACTTGCTTATCATCACTATCTTATCAATATTTATCAAATCGGATCCACACTCACAACTGGATTAGGAAAAATCCAGAAGAACGATATTCAGTATTAAAAGGAAGGAAAGAAATTGTTTAATGGTATTCTGATTTATTTGCTCTCACATAACGAAATCGCTCTCCTTTATATTTATTTACCTACATAAATAGCTCCATGAAAGTCACTGCTCGCAAGCCGGCAAGCAAGACCCTAAATCATTCCATCAACAGTCAAGAGACCATGAAAACCCAACATAACTATCAACCCTACATTTGTAAGCAAGCACTAGACGAGATAACTGCGGGTAATCATGGAAAGGAAAGAAACTAGCCACGGCGAGCCAAAAACTTCCTTGAAGTACTCTCAAAGAAAAGCAGTGAAGAACAGAAGACTTCAGAAGCAGATACCAAACAGCAACAAGAAATAGAAGAATAAAAAGACGATTCGTCAATTTTTCCTTTTAAATGCAAGTTCCTGGATCTAGGCTAAGATATTGAGGATGCCTCACTTCCCCATCGCTCTCGAGAAGTCATAAAAACTCAAGACTCTCAGTAATGCTAAACAAAGAATAATTCTCCTCAATAATCCTCCATAGCCTCTACTTTCCCATGGAAACTTGGAATACCTCTTGAGGAGTCGATATTGGTGAAAGACACACAAGCCATTGCAGCATCAGCTTTAAACGAGAAAATTTTAACCAGTGTAAAGACTCCCATACGAGCACTGAATTTTTTAGATGAAGATGAAGACAAGAGCTTGGAAATTTAAAACATTGAGGCTCGGTCGGATTTTAAGAAACCAAGTAAATCGAAGAGATCGTCTGTTCTCACTGCTCCTCATCGATGCCACATTAGCATGATGCCTAGGAAGTGATCACTGTCTCTACTTTTAATCTCCACTAATTTTCTGGTCATATTTAGACGAATCGTTCTCCAAATTTATTAATGGCTGAGAGTAATTTAGGTACTGAAGAGGGACAACGATCGGAGAGATTAGAGCTGAAATTCAGTTTTTCCCGATACAACCACCTAAAATTGGCAGAGAAGCTCGAAATGCGAAGTAAGAGAATGAGGTTCTGGAGAAGGAGTACAGCCGTGACAGGTCTAGTCTTATTGGCTGTCGGGAACATTTATCCAGCAATGATGTGGTTTGAGCACGACATCAGTGTCTACAAGCCCAAGGTGTCTGAGTATTTGTTGAACAGGCTCAACTGAGGAAACTGTCCTGATTGAATTCAAAAAATAGTCTAACCTTAAGAGGAGCTATAAAAATTTCTCAAAGCCAGCTAATTCGGCGGTATAGTTTCTGAACATTTTAAGACATTTTAAGATTCCATAAGATATTAATCAACAAAATTCAGATAAATCACATTATTTATTGGATTAATCTTATTGTCTTCACCCATGAGGAACAATGAAGTGGAGATGGGCTCAGTCAAGTCTAAGCCCTATGACCCGGACAGACCTAGGACAAGCTCTGTGGTTGCCACTAACTTCCGACTGCTCGGTGATCAGATGAAGAATAATGCCACTGCTGAGCAATCGAGAAAAACTTCTCGAATTAGCAAGGGTCTGAATCCCGATGCTCCCCGACCAGCTCCTGCTCCTAAGGGTAGATGATTATTTGATGCAGCAGCTCCAGTTGACGAGAAGCAGGCACAGAATGCCAAGGCCAAGGACAGAGCCAACGAAATCCAGAAGATGGACGAACACAGGATCCCCTTGGACGAACTGTGCCACCGGTTCGGCACCAGTGTCGACAATGGTACCACCATGGATTTATGCAGGTCTCACTACCGAGATGGCTATCAAGAGGAATGCCGAGGAGGGTGACAACAAGCTCCCCGAAAAGAAAAAGACTCCCGGATGGATCCGATTCCTTAAGGAAATCACCAACTGGTTCGCCATCATGCTCTGGGTGGGCTCCATCCTCTGTATCGTCATCTACATCGTCCAGCCAGCCGGCAACCTCCCCAACCTGTATCTCGCCTTCGTCCTTATTTTCGTGATCATTTTGACGGGTATAATCACCTTCGCCCAGGGTGCCAAGTCCGAGGCACTCATGGAGGGCTTCAAAAATCTATTACCGTCTGTCACTAAAGTCCTCAGAGATGGCAAACTCACCCAACTCCCTGCCTAAAAATTGGTGCGTGGTGATGTCGTAGAGGTCATCAGTGGTGAGAAGGTGCCTGCTGACTTGAGAATCATTTCCTGCACTGAGATGAAGGTGGATAACTCAGCACTGACTGGTGAAGTTGAACCATTGTTGAGATCTACTGAATGTTCCCACCCAGACGAACCCTTTGAGACCAAGAACATTGCTTTCTTCGGAACCCTTTGCAAGGAGGGTAGAGGAAGAGGTATTGTGATTGCCATTGCTGAGAAGACAGCTATGGGTCAGATTGCTGACCTGGCAGCTACTGGTGGTGTTGCTAAGTCTCCCCTCAGAATTGAACTCGATAGATTCGTGCTCATTATCACCATCATCGCCATTTCTTTGGGTGTTATCTTCTTCTTCCTGGCTAGATTCGTCGTTGGCTACAGCGCCCTTGAGTGCATCATTTTCGGTATTGGTATTTTGGTCGCCAACGTCCCTGAGGGTCTTCTTGCCTGTATCACTATTTCCCTCGCTATTACTGCCAAGAAGCTCGCCGAGAAGCAAGTGCTGGTCAAGAACCTTGAAGCCGTGGAGACCCTTGGATCTACTTCATGTATTTGCTCCGACAAGACCGGAACTCTGACCCAGAACAAGATGACTGTCGAAAACCTCTGGTTCGATGGAGAAGTCAGGAGAGGCCACAACCGTGAAGTCAAGGGCCCTGATTTCCAGTACGAGTATGAGGTCGATGACCCATCCTTCAAGATCCTCCATCACACTGCTATGATCTGCTCTGAAGCCAAGTTCGATGTGACTGAGGAGGAAGTTCGAGCTCCTGGATTCAAGTACACCGAAGCTCCAGTTATCGGAGATGCCTCCGAAACTGCACTAGTCAAGTTCTACCAGACCATTGAGGATATTGGAAAGACCAGATCTCTGTACTCCTTTGCATCTGGTGTCGAGGGAGGAGTCGCCAAGATGCCATTCAACTCAACCAACAAGTATGCCCTCTCCATCGTGAAGCAGGAAGGACCTGACCACCATCATGTGTCCTACATCAAGGGAGCCCCCGAAAAGATCTGGAAATACTGCGGAAGAATCCTTCACGAAGGTAAATACAAGACCATCGGCCCTGAGGAAAGGAAACAGTTCGATGCTGTGAACCTGAGGTTCGGAAAGAACGGTGAGAGAGTGCTGGGTTTCGCCATGCTCCCACTCAACAAGGAAGTCTACGGTCCCGACTATCAGTATGTCACTTCCAAGCCTGACAACTTCAACTTCCCCATGGAAAACTATATCTTCGTGGGTCTTATCTCCCTCATGGATCCCCCCAAAGAAAGTGTGCCTTTCGCCATCAAAAAGTGCCAGTCAGCTGGTATCAAGGTTATCATGGTCACCGGTGATCAGCCACCCACAGCTGCTGCCATTGCTAAGCAAATCGGCATCATCACCCTCAAGACTAACGAAGATCTCAAGGAAGAAGGTTTCTCAGCCCAAGAAGCCCTTGCTAAGGCAAATGCCATCGTCATCCATGGTGACATGCTGACCAAGGCCTTCGAGGAAGGTGAAGACTTGGGTAACGATATTCTTTCAGCTTGGGTCAACAAGCCTCAGATCTGCTTCGCCAGAACTACCCCTGCTCAGAAACTACAGATTGTGACTGCCTGTCAGAATGCTGGCAACGTGGTGGGTGTCACTGGTGATGGTGTGAACGACTCTCCCGCCATCAAGCAGGGTGATATCGGTATCTCAATGGGTATTTCTGGATCCGATGTGACCAAGGATGCTGCCGATATGATTCTGCTGAATGATGACTTCGCCTCCATCATTGATGGTGTTGAGGAAGGTAGGAAGATCTTCGACAACCTGAAGAAGACCATCGTGTACTTGTTGACCTCCAACATGACTGAGATCTGGCCATTCGTGGCTCTGGTGGTTCTGCAGGTGCCTCTTCCTCTGTCCAACATTTTCATGCTCTGTATTTGTGTGGGCACTGATATTTACCCTGCTCTGTCCTTGGCTTATGAGGAGGCTGAGGTCGATATCATGACTCGTAGACCTAGGAAGCCCGATGATCACTTGGTGTCAGCCCGTCTGTTGGTGCATGCCTATGGTCAGATGGGTGAGATTGCCACTGCTGGAGGGTTCTTCACTTACTTCTTGGTCATGAACCTGTATGGCTTCCCCTATGACAACATCTTCAACCTACTGGCCATCCCTGCTGTGGTTCCCAATGTCACCCAATCCAACTTCACATCAAGTGACCTGCTCTATGACACTCACTACACCGCCAATCCCCTCCTCAGCAGCACTACCTGGGGTGCTCCCGTTCCATCCAACTGCAGCAATGCTTATTTCACCACCAACTTCCCCAGCTGGATTTCGGATGTCAACTCCAACTACGATTTGAGAGGTGCTTACCTTAAGTGCACTGGAACCGGCAACACTTCATACACCAATGCTCTCCCTAACGCATGGCCCCCTACAGAGGAGATCTTGAACACAGTCAGTGCCATCACCGGCAATGCTGTGGCCTATACCACCGAATCTATCTTCTACGCCCAGTCCGGATACTTCGTGACAGTGGTTATGGTCCAGTGGTCCAACGTGTTCGCCTGCAAATCCAGAAAGGTACTCTTTCTATCTAATATAGACCTCACTTATTTACTCCGCCTTCAACATGCACATGTTCTTGGGTATCTTGGTCGAGACAATCCTGTTCATCTTCCTGCTGTACGTGCCGGGTGTGAACCAGGTCTTCGGTGGCCGCCCTCTCGACTTCTTCCTGCTCGGTATTCCCGGCCTGGGCTTCTCCATGCTGCTCCTGATTTGGGAGGAAACTAGGAAGCTCCTCATGAACCTGGACACTAACAATGGAAAACCCAACTGGTGGGCTAGAAACCTCCTCTGGTGATCAGTGATCGTCGCCCATCTTCATTATTAATTATGAAAAATTAATCCCTATCACTCCAGCCATCTCTAAATAAATACCCAAAAGAATTACTATTTGATAAAATAATCGGCGATCTCCACACCGAGGAATAAAACACATGTTTGCAAGCTGCCTCCATCCACTATGCCTCGGCGACTAGGATCAAGCCAACATCCCCTCCGACCACCCTGTCCATCGCGACAGCCAACTGAAAGGAATTGTTCAGGGGAAAAAATTCCAAAAACTGAAAGCCGATGACCTATCAGCCCTATCAACCGGCAATCAGAAAAATGCATCAGTGATGCTGGCCAACCAAACCCTCTATGAAGGACAAATCCACAACAACACTGCCAACGACCGCAACGGCACCATTGTCTTCCCGGATGGCTCCTATTTCAAGGGGGAAATTCACAAAGGAGTCCTTTCAGGGTGGGGAACCTATGTCTTTGCAGACTCGAGCTACAAATACGAAGGGAAGTGGAAAAATGGATTGCCGGAAGGGAAGGGAGTAGAAATTTCACCCACCGGAACATATGAAGGGGAATTCAGGCTTGGGAAGAAGTGGGGACATGGTCGACTCCAATTTCCTGATGGCTCAGTATTTACTGGGAATTTCGAAAATAACGTCATCAATGGGTAAGGATGTTTCCAAGCTGCCAGCCGAAGTGCCACAGGTGTTTGGGTCAATGGTTTTCTGTAAGGAGTCGGAAAGCAAAGATATGCAGATGGATCAGAGTACTTTGGACAGTTCAAGAAAGGAAAGCCACATGGATCAGGGACATTTACCATGTCAAATAAAAAAGTGTATATTGGACAGTTTCTGAATGGAAAACCTGTCGGAAAAGGCAAGTTTTATAAAGACAACAAACAGTATGATACGGATTGGAATGACTATAACACAGCTTCACTCTCCGTCAGTTTGCATTCCATGCTTCATGATCATACAGGAGCACACAGTAGTGACTTCTCAAAAATTAGCTCAATGGTGAGTAAAATTAGCAGAATAGCTTGATTTAAATCATTTCTATGGTGAATTTTGAAAAAATCTGATTTTTCTCCTCGATCTCCAATAAAAGAGAGAAGAGATATTTTAATGAGTGAGACTTTAATTCCTAAAATTCACCTCCTTTGAGAGAATAGCTATTAAAGCTAGCTAACCTCCGATCCGAAATATAGTTTGTTCTTTGTTTCTCCTTGCAAAAGTGATTTCGAAGATTCATAGCCATTAGTTTTAAAGAGAAAAATCATGAATAAACTTTGATTATAATTATTATTTATGGGAAGAAAAACAACAAAATGCAAGAAAAATTGCTCTGATCACCTCCTTTGTTTGAAGCCATTGCACTATTCGGCATATCTTTCCAAAGAGATCAAGGCTCGATACTGCTCAGTGTAGCTGAAAAGAAATCGGAAACTTTGCTTCCCAATTTATAATCGCGATCGAAAATTCTATACGTCTGCCTTTTTGTTGCCAGACGAACAAGCAGTAGATATTCGATTATAGAAGGCTCTGAAGTAAAACGACTGCGCACGCCTGGCTGAGCATCAATGCAAAGTATTTGCTACCCTCAAGAGCAAACCGGAAATCGTAAATAAATTTTAACCCAGTTGCTTCCTATGCCGAAAGGAAAGAACAATTACTGCGCGGTGTGTACAGATTCTTTCGAGGATTATATCGAAGTAAAAACACTTTTCATTTCAGCACATTGATTCTCCTAAGCACAAGCATGCTATTCGAAACAATAGGTTTAACGACCTCATCACTGAACTATGTGAAAAGCAGCAAGCTATTAGCACACAAGAACAGAGCGAAAAAATGAAGTTGAAAAAGGAATCTGAACTCAAAGTTGTTCAGTAAGTCAAGAACAGGCTCAACTCTAATATCGAAGTTCATATCAATTCTCCTTTTCCAACCATGAGTTTCGAACCAAATGACATGCCCCTATTTCAAATGAAAAGAATTGAAACCCAAGAGAGCCTTGAGTGCATTCAAGAACAAGAACACTCAATCGAGAACAACTTCTTTAAACCACTATTTACCAAGAGTTGCTTTGAAAAAACAGCTCAGGGGTAAAAGACAATTGGACTTGGAAGCTCTTTCAAAATTCCAACTATACCAAGCTTCAGTCGTGAGCCACTCGAGTAAAAAGGATTCAGAAACTGTCATGACGTCACTCACCCTCCGCTTCCGAAGCTTGAGAACTCCATCATAATTAACTCAAGCTTCGTTACTATTGATCGATGACTGCGAAATATTGCCTGTTAGAGTGATTTCTGCAGAAATGTTTTTCCCTAGTTTTCTGGCGAAACGCCAAATAAATTATAATATTTAGGTTTAAAAGTGAAATGTCTTCTCCGGACGATATCCAGGATGCAATGATCAGTTTCATTGCCACGTTTCCTCAATATAAGGATCGAGATGTTACTGCGTCTTCGCTATCTGATGGCTTAGCCTTCTGTATCATACTTGATGGTATCCCAAACCTTCATCTTTCCACAGCCAACCTCAAGAAATAAGCAAGTTCGTGGCCTGACAAACTGTCCAACCTTCGAAGACTTCTGGAAGAGGTGTAGGAGTATTTTGAGAAGCAGTTTGCGAAAGGGCTCAGAACAAGCGACATAGATCTCGTGGAAATCGCCCGTAACAGCTGTCCAAAAGAAATATTGAAGCTCTTTGAAGTCATTATGGCGGTCCTTATGGAGTCCGAAAAGAAGGATGACTACATCCAGAACATCATGGGGCTGAACGAGAAGAGTCAGTCCATCTTCGTTTCAATCATACAAAATGCCATGGAGTCAAGAGCTGTTTCCGTTAGCCAAGTCCAAGCGAACAAAGTTATCGCAACAGTATAACAGCTACAAGTCTAAAATAATCTCTTGAAAGAGGAATTGGAAAACAGTCTCAAAAGTAGCGAGGCGTACCAGTCGCAAATCAAAGAACTAAATTTAAAAATTGAATATCTTCAGTAAACTGCAGCCGAAAAATCAGAAGAAGACGGAAGCAAATCTTCAATAGACTAGCTTCCTCATCAAAACGAACAGCTGAAAAATATGGTCCAAAATCTGAAAGAAAAGCTCCTCAAAACTGCAGTGTAACACTAAACTGAGCTTGCTCGGATTAAGGAAGAAATGGCAGTTTTCGAAAATAAGGCTGCTGTTGCTAGTCAATTTGAAGAAGCATTTGAACATTACAAAGAAAAATACGAAGAAAGTCTGAGCCAATAGCATAAAAAAGGTAATTGGGAGAAATAAAAAATGAAGCTTTTAAAGAAGATTGATGATAAAGACGCCAATAACAAAAAGCTGCAGGAGAGAATCGAAGTCTTGAGCAAGGAAAGGTATTAACTCGAAGAAAAAGACATTTATTTGAATATGGAGCTTTAAAAACGGTAGATTCGTTTCAAATAACTGGAAAAGTAAGTGAAAAGCAGGCGGAAAATTCCCGGAAGCGAGCAGCTTTTAAACACAGGATAAGAAAGCTACAAGTCAATTTTACATTTAGATGAATAGGTTGGAGGTGAAAAGGAGAATTAACTACTGAGAGGAGAACAGAGCCGAACAGAAATAAGATTAAAAGAGCTGGAAAAAGAGAATCGAGGCCTCTTGAAAAAAGTAGAGAGCTCTGAAAATTCTGAGCGACAGAAGAAAAAACTTGAAAGAGCTTTGATTTAGTTAGAAAAAACTCGGAGAGACGAAGCTGAAATATTGTTGTCTACTCTGATGGATTTCAGGGATGAAAATGAACGTCTTCTCGAACAAATCGAGAAGACTACAAAAAAAATATGATTGTTTGATCAATAATGCAATATCACTCAATGGCAAGTTAATTCAATCAATGAGGCCTTGTTTTTTCATGTCGAAATAGGTCCTTTTATTTAATATATTTCCTTCGTTATCTTCGAACTCTTCTTCCATATCAGGTCGAAACTGAGATTATCGAGACTCCTTCATCAGCTTTTCATGCAAAGCAAGTGCATCACTGATGGTTGTTATGTCTTTGAAGTGGATGGTGTTCGGAATTTTGAGGCATCTCATCCCATAGTTGTGCCTCCACTCCTGGAAATGCATTTAAAAGGCCCTTCTTCCCCAGTAGCTAAAGTTTCCACAAATTTCGCACTTATACTAGATCCCAAGTCCATGGAGCTTATAGAGCCAATAAGGGATGGGCTTTCCATCCCAACCGAGGGGAAGATTTTTGGGATTATAGATTGGGGCATCTTCTTCTTCGCTTTAGGACTCCGACTCGACGATGTCTTCTACATCCTCGTATCCTCTCGTCTGCTTTTTTCTCACCAAATTCATTGTATCATAGATAGGAACGGCGAGCTCTTCTCGTAGCTTATGAATACGGTATTCCCTTGCTGCCATCTATTTCTTCCTGTTGTCATGGTTCTCTTTGAACTCTTGCCTTGCCTGCCTCTATTATTCAGGGTCAACAGGGCCTTCCAATGGCTTCGGGTAGAGTTTTTGATGTTTTTTGCTGGTAGCATGAGAAACATAAGCTTAGTTGCTCAAGAATAATTTCTTACACTGTGGACAATATAAAGCCTCTTTCTAGTCAAAAGTGTCATTCTGAAACTCCCATCCTGGAAGGTGTCCCTATTCAAACTCTTTCTAGAAAGCCTCATTTATTCTTTCGAGGAAAGAAGCAGTTTCCAAAAGAGGTTTAGATCTTCTCAAAAAGGAACCAAGGTAGTTTTCAAGTTTTTCGAGGTAACTCACATATTTGTGTTGATGCTTGAATTTTCTATTCACAGGAAAATCGTCAAACTTATCCATATTCTGCAAGAACCAAAGATAGTCATGAAATTTGGTCTGCTCATTTGCGTTTGCGTCGAGGCTCTTGCAAATATTAATGAACTCATTGTAGATTTCGTGCATATCTACATATCTTCCCCGATTCTCTTCTAAACTAAAATCTGGTTCTTTGAAAGGAGGCATAAATACAGTCTTCTGGAAATACTCGATGGTATTTTCAGGCTGTGGCATTGTGTTTATACTCTACTGTTTCTTGTGTGAGTCTTTGATTTCTCTGACTTTGTCATAGAAGTTTTGCCAGATCACATCGGATGTCTTTTTCTTGTCAGAAGATTTGATCGCCTTCTGTCCATCAATTATCGCTAACTCTTCTCTCTTCATCGCTGTCTCATCTTGGAGAAAAGTTATGACTTCCTCCGCCTTGCTCTTCATCATCTTAGTAAAATTCTTGACTCTATTTTAGCCAATGGGTCTGTCTTTGGGCTTGCTGTGCATAGAGAGCATTTCTGCAACAACAGCCTTCTCAAGAACCTCGACTGACTCTAGAGGGAACCTGATTTCCTCAAACCAGCTTACAGACATGGTGATTGATGTTAGTTGGACAAAGCAAGTGAAAACTCTTTTAAAAATTATAAAATATGTATTAAAGGAAATATTTCAAATATCTCATTGAGAAAGAAGGTGAGGGATTGATCTTAGGCTCACTACGTGTTTAATCATTTTAAAGACTTTATTAACTATCTATATTATTTTTAAAAGAGATGGGGGGAGTGGGGTTGGGGT
>JALQPE010001062.1:0-46106 GCA_030407315.1 Asparagopsis taxiformis | reverse complement strand
CGTTGATTTTAGGTTAGTGGTAAAGTCATTACCTAGTCCTCAATTGCTTCAGTATTTGCAACAAAAACTGCCTACAGAAAAGTTAATGGTATTCCACCAGCCTTTTTTAACACAGCTTCTCCCTTTGCTAGGGGAAAATGCAGATGTACTATTGGGAAGCCCATGCCTTTACAAACGGTGGAGTATTTCTATGAAAATTTAGCCACCGGCAAAACCACTTTCAATCCTTTTACTCAAATCCAATGGCTAGTAGATACCCAGGATCGCTTAGCGCAATATCACGCCCTCGCAAAGACTAAAGGCTGGAAGCTAAAGGTAAACCTTGAAATTGATGTTGGCTTGCATCGTGGTGGCTTTGCGGATGTAACTTCCTTGGAGTCAGCACTAGCTTTTTGGCACAAAACCAAGATACATTGACATTAAGCGGCTTGATGGGCTACGATCCCCATGTTGTCAAGTTGCCCAAAATCTTGCGGTCTAAGGAAAAGGCTTTTGAGCTGATGTGTTCAGCCTATGAGTCTTATACCGAGGTCCTGAAAGGTAAATTCCCTGAGTTGTGGAAGGATGAGTTGACCCTAAATGGGGCTGGAAGCCCAACCATTGCGCTGCATCAGTCACCCCGCTCACCCTTAAATGACTGGTCGGCGGGTTCTTGCCTGGTCAAACCGAGCTCTTTTGATATTCCGAGCTTGGAGGCCTACAGTCCCGCAAGCTATATCGCTACACCGGTGCTGAAGAAACTGGAGGGAACGACTATTCCCGCGATAGAGCGGTACAAGAACGTTTTGAATACATTAGATGCCAGTAATAAGAATCCTACTTCATCTACGGTGGATATTGGAAAGCGGATTACCATTATCCTTTTGGATTAAAGGATAATAAACTGTTTGGGGCTTCTACCAATCAGTCCATGGTCAATGCGCCAGAAGGGAGCGGTCTGGCCGTAGATGACTTCATTTTCCTCCGCCCAAAACAAAGTGAGTTTGTCTTCCTGCAGTTCGGCAAAAATTCTGGCGATTAGAAACCGCCAAATCGTCGAGGAGTGGGATATATTTCAACCGGAAAATGGTTAGATTATTCCACCCATGCTCCCGCCGTCTACTTTGATCGTTGCGCCGTTCGTGGCAGCAGCCAATGGACTGCTTAAGTAAGTGATAGTACTCGCTACCTCATCAACCGTGGCAAATCGTTGTAACAAAGAGCTCGTCCGGACTTCTGCAAGAAGGCCGCTTCGACTGCTTCCACTGTTTTGCCTTCCTTTGCTGCTGCATCAGCCAGAAATTGCTCCGCTCCTTCGGATAAAGTAGAGCCAGGCGCTACTGTATTTACAGTCACAGCCGTGCCTTTGGTCAGCTGGGCCAAGCCGCGTGGATAGATAGCAAGGCCGTTTTGGTCATGCTGTAGGCGATTAGGTCAGCTGGTACCAAGGTGGCGCATTCACTGGAAATAAAAAGGATGCGCCCCCAGTTGCGTTCCAACATCCCAGGTAGGTAATGCCGGGAAAGGCGTACCGCGCTCATGACGTTCACATCAAACTGTCGGTACCAGTCTTCATCTTTCATATCGAAAAAGGAGGTAGCCGTATATATGCCTACATTATTGATGAGGATATCTACGGTGGGAAGTTCAGCAAAGAGTTTTTGCACTTCTTCGGGTTTGCCTAAATCAGCGGCAACCCCATCGACTTGCGCTGCCTCAAATTCTTGTCTCAATTTGGCCAGGGCGGCCTGCACGCCTTCCGACGAGCGTCCATTGATGATTACGTTCGCTCCTTCCCGAAGCATACTCCGAGCCGTTGCGAATCCGATACCTGCGGTGGAGCCTGAGATAAAGGCTGTTTTTCCTTTTAGTTGAAGATCCATTATTCTGATTTAAGCGATTCCCCAAGGACTAAATATTAACCATAACAGTAGGACTAACCGATCAAGACAACGGTAAGTATTGCATCGGTACTCCATTGCCAACTAGCCGTCCCCGCTCGCTGTTGGAAGTAACTAAAGAAAGGTCTTTGCCAGCCTGCGGGCTACTAAATTACTGACTAACATCAAGATAGCAGCACAAAGGATAAAGAGGAATAAAGCAAAATGTAGGAAGTTTATACCTAAGAAGAGATCTAGGAAAGAACCCTCCGTTACGGCCAGGCTTCCTTCATTGCTCATGAATTCCGTCACCAGTCGGATTAAGCCAATTACAAATCCTGACCACAAGGCTACAATCGCTCCACGTGCATTGATCCATTTGTAGAAAAGACCAAATAAGAAAACGGCAGCGATTGGAGGAGAGATGTAAGCCTGAACACTTGGAGATAATGGAAGATGCCACCGCCCATTAGGGCTTTCATAAATGGAATCCAACCCAGACTAACGATCACCAATACTATCGTAGCCAACTGTCCAAAGCGCACCAGGTCCTTTTCTGTTGCATCCGGACGCATTTGTTGATAGAAGTCGATGGTAAGTGGTAGAGCTAGAGTTGAAAGCAGAAGATAGAGAACTCATTAGCGCAGCTAGTAGCCCCGCGATAGCCAGCCCTTTTATCCCAACTGGAAGAAAGGTTGTGATCATGGTGGGCAACGCTTGATCCGCATTGTCCATTGAAAAACTAATCACACCTTTTTGCATCAAGGCATAGGCAATGACGCCAGGGATAAAGAAGATAAATACGGGTAGTAATTTGAGATAGCCAGCAAATAGCGCTCCTTTTCGGCGTTAGATACATCTTTGGCCGATAAGGTACGCTGAACAATATATTGATCCGTACACCAATACCACACACCTAGAATAGGCGCTCCAAAGAGCATCCCTGTCAAGGATATTCCGTATCGGACATCGGCCGCCACAGGTGAAGAAACTATCTACGGAAGGATTGCCATTTCCTGTGCTGCCACCGTCAAGGTATCCACCATTTCATTCCATCCACCCAATTGATACAAACCAAAAAAGGTGACGGCTAGCGTCCCCAGTAGTAAGATAAATGCCTGTACCATGTCGGTATAGATCACGGCTTTCAGCCCGCCTAGCACCGTATAAAAACCGGTAGCAATGACCGTGATGATCGCTCCTGTCCAAAAGGGGATGCCTATCGTTTCGAAGACAAGGGCCCCCGCGAAAATGATCAGGGAAATCTTAGTGATCACATAAGCGAGAATGGAAACGATGGATAGGTAGTTTCGGCAGGCTTTGGAGTAGCGTTTCTCCAAGAATTCAGGCATAGTATATACGCCTGTGCGCAGATAGAATGGGACGAAGACCCAGCCCAGGAGAATCAAAACCAGTGCGGCTAGAATCTCAAAATTAGCCATAGGCATATTCCCTCTGGCCCTGCTCCTGATACACCAAGGATAATCTCTGATCCGATATTAGAGGCGAAGAGTGAAGCCCCACTACCAGCCAGCCCTGGCTTCTTCCCCGCTAGGAAATAATCTATTGATGCTCCTGATTCTGACTACTTCCCGCTGCCCATTTGCGATCCATAAAATGATTCCAAAGTATACAAGAATGATTCCTATATCCAGTAACCCTAAGTGCTCTAGCATGATGTTTTATGCGGTTGAATGGTTGGCAGTTTGTGTTTGTCTCATTTGGGTATTCGCGGGCTACTTATGGGATCGCAGGAGGCCGGGGAATCGACCTCCTGCGGTAAAATAATTTAGTTTGGAGAAAATGTTACCACTTTTTTGACCCTAGTAGCTTCTCCCCTAGTTCAGTTAATTGGGCTGTATCATACTTAGTCTGTTCCCAATTTCTAGGATCTCCAGGGAAAGCATAGCCTTCTGGCGCGATGCGGTTTTTCCACGAATTGATTCGCCATTCCCGAAGGGCATCATTGTTTTCTTCTGCCGGCATCATGGAGATGTACTGAGCGATTCTCACTTTGTCATCTGATCGGTTGGCGCGGATGCCATGCGGTTGGCAACTATTGAAGACGAGCAGATCCCCGGCTTCCATGCTCACCTTATGGATATGGTTTTCAAAGCGGAAGTATCTGGTTGAAATCGATTTCTATCTTCAGGTTGGGTGAGTTTCCAAGTGTCATAATTGCGGAATAGTTCTGGGATGCATTGGAAGCCGCCCATGTTTTCGTCGGTTTGATCGGATAGGGCGAGGACACCTTGTACGTTTTGTGGCTTGGTCTCCGGATCGTAATCCCAGTGGATAAAGGCTTTATATTCGTGGCCAGGACGCATCGGGAAGTTGAGATTGGCTCGGTCAATGGTCGTCCATAGTTTTTCCGTTCCCCAGATGTCGACAAATACGTCATATACCTTCTGCATTTGGCGGTTATTCCAGAGGTGTTGGTTATTGTAGACCTCAACCATTCCTGTACCAGCCAATTCTTTCATCTTCATTTCAGCCCTCGGTGCCGTATACCAAGTGGAAGGATCATCAGCTTTCTTTTCTTCAAACTCCCACAAGAAGTCTGCAGTAGCCAAAGCCTGTTCTCTTGGCACCGCTTGCTTGATAACTATATATCCATTGTATTTCCAGAAGGCCCATTGCTCTTCCGTCAATATTCGAAGAGGTTCTCCATTCGACCGATCATTTAAGTTGATCTTACTCGTCTTGGCAGTTGATGGATTGCCAGGAATGTCTGTATGTGCATTATTAGGAACCATAGTAGGTGCCATCGTTGGATTTGTATCTTTCATCTTGTTGTATTTTATAGTTCGCAGTTGATAGTACAAATATAGAGTCATCGATATGCCTTTTGCCAGCCTCATTTTGCTCATTTTTGAACAATATTGATTTTTTAACTTATAATTAATGCAGGAATAGTCTATTTTGGGCAAAAAATAACTTTGCGAACACAGTTTGAAGATATACAACCTGATGCGAATAGTTCTTTTCGACTTTTGCACAATCCCAGGTTAAGTGACCTTTTCTATTGGCATTTTCACCCTGAATACGAATTGGTATACATTGATGGGGCAAATGGAACCCGACATGTCGGCGATCATATCTCTCGCTATCAGGGGAATGACTTAGTGCTTATCGGCTCCAATATTCCACATCTCAACTTTGATCATGGGGTGAAAACGGATTATGAAAAGGTAGTTCTGCAAATTCAACTAAGTTTCAAGGAGCAGGTCCTTGCCGCTGTCCCCGAATTGCAAACGATTGATCAGCTTTTCACAGAATCTCAGCATGGTATTGCCTTTTATGGGCAAACTAAACTACAGATCGGCCAACGGCTTAAGAAGTTTCATGAGTTGTCTCCCTTTCGCCAGTTTCTAGAGGCTATTGATATTTTCGAGAATTGTCGTTGAGCAAAGAAAAAGAGTTACTGCACGAAGCTCCCTATGTTAATCAATATAGTTTCAAGGAACAGCAACGCCTCAGAGCGGTTTATGCTTTCATAGATCAGAATTACCAGCGAAAAATTGAGGTGGATGAAGTAGCTGCCCTGTGTAACTTGAGCAAGGCTGCCTTTTGCCGATATTTCAAAAAGGCAGCGGGAATACTTTTATTAATTTTTTGAATCAGTATCGCATTAGTAAGCGAAGCGACTTCTATTGATGGGCTGAATGTAGGGGAGACTTGCTACGAATGCGGTTTGAGAGCTTGTCGTACTTCAATCGCACTTTCAAGCGGATCAGTGGAGAAAACCCGATGACTTTTAAGCAGCGACATGTGAAGGGGCGTGCGTAGAAACATGAGAGAGGTAAGAATTGAAGCCGTGAAAATAGATCGTTTAGGAACTAAACAAAGTGTCGCGAGGTTTGAAGTAGTAAAACCAAAACCATGAAACTAAGAACAATCCCCTTCCGAGAATACGAAAAAGACCTACCTCAATCAGGACAGCACATCTTGGCTCAGCAGAATAAAGATACGGTTATCGTTTACCAGGCCTTTAATCCTCGCATTGCTTCCTATGCCGTAGATTATCAGCTATTTGGCGGCCCGCATTATAGTTACAACCGAATGACCTGGATCAAACCCAATTTCTTGTGGATGATGTATCGCTGCGGTTGGGCCATGAAGGAAAACCAGAAGCGCGTGCTCGCCATCGAGATCACTAAGGAGCACTTTGATGAAGTATTAGCTGGGGCAGTGCATTCGGCTTTTAAACCCGACAAATACGAAACTCGGGAAAGTTGGCAGGAGGCGATCAAACACTCTGATGTACGTTTACAATGGGATCCAGATCACAATCACTATGGAGCTAAATTGGAGCGACGTGCCATCCAGTTGGGCATGAGAGGGGAGGTGCAAGAGCAATTTGGGAAGGAGTGGATTCGATCGATCGAAGATATTACTGACTTTGTATTGGAACAGGGGAAACTAGTCGCTGCTCGACAATTGGATGAACTTATGGTAATAGAAGAGCAAGTCTATATTCCTCAATTAGATGAAGAGATTCTAAGAGAATTGGATTGTAGTGATTCTTCTTTTAGAACCCTTTTTCGATCAGTCTCTTCTTTAACAACGCATGTTGTTTCCAAAATTGTTCATTGATCTTATCCATCGTTGTTTTGTAAGCCGAATGTCCAGATAACTGTTGCATGATGGGATCATTTTCCAAAAATAGTACAAACCAATATTGAATGTTTTGTTCTTTGGAGAAGGCTTGCAAGCGCTCGATACCCTCGGCAACATTTCCCATACTGGCATGGTAAGCGGAATAACTTAAGTCTTTATAAATAGACTCATCCTCCTTAATATACGCAAGGTAAGCTTCGAGGTAGGATTTTGCTTCCTCCGGCCTCTCCATTTGATTAAGTACAAAGGAAATCTTCACATCTTCACCGGGATATACACCCCAGTTTAGTTCTTCCTTCATTTGCAGGAATTTATCGTAATACTGCCAGGCGGTTGGTAATCCTCCATGAAGTAGGACAGCTTGGCTACTTCCTGCATGACCAAGATGTTATTGGAATCCTTTTGGTAAGTCTCAAGGAGGGCCTGCTGGGTGGCAGGAAGGTCAAAGTTTTGTGCAAATCGGATGTAGCTGTATAAGGTTTCGGCGAATATATTTTTAGGATGAGTGCTAAAGATCGTTGAATATAGTTTTTCGGCTTCATGGATGAAGCCGGATTGTGCGAGGGCATTGCTGAGGTGTAAATAACTATTGCTGGCGGTGATTGAGTCTTGATCAAGGGCTGCTCTTTGAATCCCTTGAATGGCGTGCGTGAGGTACTCTTCCGTATTTAGTAAATAGTTGGCATAAATGTCGGATAAGAAATTATGTACCCAGGCATCATTGGGGTAGTAATCTAGTACCTTATTCAAAAATTCTATGGCCAATGCATATTGCTCATCTTGCATGTAGAAAAGGGCCTTGGCTATGAGGCCTGGGCCAAGTTCAGGGTCTAGCAAAATGGCCTTGTCTGCATAGGTGTTGATCTTTTCTCCATATTTCTTTTCCTTTCGAAAAACATCAAGAAAATAGTAACAAACACCTAAATAGCCGTAAGCTTGAGCAAAGCCTTCATCTTGTTCGATGGCTTTTTCAAATAGTACAATAGCTTCACTCAGGTTTCCGCTTTCTTGATCAGTCATCGTTCCTAGACCTTCAAGATAAAAATCATAGGCTACCGAGTTTTGAGTGGGAGGCTTTTGAATGCGTTTCCGCTCTTCAGGAGTGATGATGGCTTCAATTTCGTTGGCGACTTGTAGGGCTATATCGCTTTGTAGTTTAAATATCCCAGTAGCTTCTCGCTCATAGCGCTCAGACCAGATGTGTCGGTCATTGACGGCCTCGATCAACTGTACGCTGAGTACGATTTGATCTCCGATCTTTTGCCCGCTTCCCTCTATGAAATAATTCACTTGTAACTCTGCCGCTAGTTCAGGAATGGTCTTTGCTCGGTGACGGTATTTTTCCACGCTTGTTCTACTAATGACCTTGAGATCTTCGATTTTTTGAAGGTCGTTCAGTATGGCTTCCATTAGGCCATTAATGATATAGATATTGGAACTGTCTTCACTGTCATTGATAAAAGGCAGGACGGCGATCGATTTTTCCAATGATGCTTCAGCCATCCCGACTTCTTCCTTAGGACGGATAGAAAATAGGAGTATTGCAACCACGCCCAGCGCAAAGAGGGTAGGGGGCAGATATCGCTGGAGCAGCGATTTGGATTTGATTGAGTCTGTTGGAACGGTATGGGCTTGAAGGGATTCCTGCTTTCTCTTTCGCTCTTCACCAGGAGGATACCAAATTCCTCTTTAAAACAGCGTGTGAAATAGGAGGTACTATTGAATCCAACCTGGAAAGCGATCTCCGAGACTGTGATGGTTTCATCCTGTAGTCGGATCTTGGCTTCGGCCAATCGAACCTTACGGATAAACACACTGACAGAAGTTCCTCCTGTTTGCTGTTTCACTTTCCGAAGCAAGTTGGAGCGACTCATACTAACTGCCTGAGCTAACTCACTTACACCAAAGTGTTCATCCGCCAGATTCTCATGGATATGGCTGATCAACTGGTTCAGAAAAGTATTCTTGGTATCGGTGAATAGCCCATGGTTTGCATTAAGTTGAATGTAAGAAGCTGTTTGAATTTGGCTTTTGGAATTTGTTACAGGTCTATTTTTTTGCCAATCAAGGCTCTTTTTGAGGAAAATAGCAGGCTATGTGACGATAAAAAGCCGAAAAGTGGTGGAAAAGGGTCATAACAAAACACATTGTTAAACTCAAACAGCTTCTAAAAGTAGGTAGAAAAAATGCCATCCACAACAGCATCCATACGACCTATGCGTCATAGTTTATACCCATGCATCATAGTTTCAAGACTATCAGCATAACATCAAAAGCTTGCTACCCAGTTGTTTAGTCCACCCCCGAATTAGCCTGCACCTTTGCTTCATCAATCAAATTATTTAAAATTTCAATAATGAACCAAAAGTTAGATTACAACTATTTTACTCGATTCCTCCTTCTAGCATTCCTTTTTATTTGCGCGGCTGTCAGCCTAAGACGGGAGAAAATACCGAAACAGCTAGCCCCAAGCCACCATCCATGACTATTCATGCGGCTACCTTTATGGGCGATGTAAAGGCGATTGAACAGCACATCAAAGCCGGGACGGATCTCAATCAAAAAGACGAATATGGATCAACACCCTTAAACATTGCAGCCACCTTTGATAAAGAGCAAATAGCCAACTGCTCATCGACGCAGGTGCAGACCTAAGCGTCCAAAGTAATGATGGCTCCACCGCCCTACATACCGCTGCGTTCTTTGGAAGAAAGGGGATTGTCAAAGCTTTGCTACAGGCTGATGCGGATATCGATGCGAAGAACAATTATGGCGCTACTGCGCTGGCTTCCATTGCGACAACATTTGAACAAGTAAAACCAATCTATGATCAGATTAGTAAAGATTTGGGACCATTGGGCTTTAAGCTAAATTACGAGGAGCTTGAGGCGACTCTCCCGGAAATTGCGGAGTTATTAAGCAATAAACAATAGGCTATATTCATGCAAGTAACAAGAAGATATGATATCGACTGGTTGAGGGTGATAGCTATTTGGCTATTGCTGCTCTACCACATTGCCATTGGTTTTCAGCCCTGGGGCGCCTTGATTGGATTTATCCAAAATGGTGAAAGTATGGATAGCCTTAAAGCACCGATGGCGATGCTCAATGTTTGGCGGATACCTATCCTTTTCTACATCTCCGGAATGGGGGTAGGGTTCGCAATTAGGAAACGTAATGCTGGAGCGCTGCTAATGGAACGGAGTAGGAGAATACTTGTTCCCTTTTTATTTGGGATGCTATGTATTGTTCCGCTTCACATCCTCTTATGGCAACAATATTACCGACAAGATATTGCCTTCTCGCTACAACCTGCTCACCTGTGGTTTCTGGCTAATATTTTGTATACGTAATAATTTTTATCCCCCTCTTCATCTACCTGAAAATAGACCCGATGGGAGTTTAAGCCGAAGGATCAAGAAGCTGATGGGGAGTGTTTGGGGCATGCTATTGATGATTGGGTGTTTTGTGCTGGAAGCAGTGCTGGTCAATCCAGAAGCCTTTGAGTATTACGCCATGAATAAGCATGGTTTCTTCTTAGGCTTGCTTGCTTTTTCTTTGGTTTCCTGATCATCCATTCTAAAGATTCTTTCTGGAATAGCGTGCTGAGTATAAGATGGGGCTTGCTAATAGGAGCCGTGTTACTGTACGCTATTCGATGGACTTATTTGACTTCGTCATGGTCCCGAAATACCTTTTAGCTATTGAATCCAATCTTTGGATATTTAGCCTTTTTGCTTTTGCTTATACTTCCTTGAATCGAGGAAGCAAGTCATTGCAATACCTAAGTAAAGCCGCGTATCCGGTTTATATCCTGCATATGTTATTTATCTATTTGGGATCGGCACTCATTTTCCCCTGGGAAATATCCACTCCCATGAAGTTTATTTTGGTAACGCTCACCACTTTTGCAGGCTGTTATCTTAGCTATGAAGGAATCAGAAGGGTCAAGTTTCTGCGTCCATTGTTTGGCTTGAGATATGAGCAAGATGGAGCGCAATTGTGAAGTAATCTATCTGCAAGTTTTGATCAAGAAGTTGTTGATTAAGGCGTTGAATTGAGTTGGCTCCTCCATGTTGGGGAGATGGCCCACTTTTTCGATGACGTCAAATGCGCGCCGCTAATTTCACGGGCGACCTTCTCTACTTCATGAATTGGAAAAAAGAAGTCTTTTTCTCCAGCAATGACTAAAGTGGGCACTTGAATGTATTTCAAGTGCTCAAAATTGCTTCTTCTTTCTGCTCTTCCTCGGTGTGAGGCCACTGCTCCTTCTACTGTAGTTGAAGCCATCATTTCATACAGGTGTTTATAGATTTCGGCACCTTTTCCAACTTCATCCAGGTTGATGTATTTATGAATATCGTTTCTCGTATACACTTCCATTCCCGTTTGAAGTATGGATTCGGCGAGTTGTAATCTATTATTGTAACTCTCTTTTGTCTCTGCCGTTGGTGTACTAGCACATATGATAAGTGACTTGACTCTTGCTGGAAACAATCTTTGGAATTCAACAATAATTTGCCCGCCCATAGATAGGCCAATGAGGTGAATCTGCTGGATATCAAGTTCATCTAATAATAAGGCGAGATCCAGCGCTTGTTCCTCTATGTATATTTTCTTGGATTGATATCGGATTTTCCATAGCCCCGCAAATCTGGAAGGATTAATCTGAAATTCTTTAGCGCTTCGTATTGATATTTCCACATGCTATGGTAAAAGGATGACCATGCACAAATAGCAGTACCTCCTCTTTATCCGTATTGAAATCTTCGTACTTCCAATTATTTCCTCTGATCCTAATGTTCTTCATGAATAATGGGTTTTATATAGATAGATAGTAGGCATTTGTCTAAGCAGTGTGTGAATTGAATATCGTTGATGTTTGTATGAGCTGGACTACGAACGATATGAGCAATGCTTTGCTAGTAAGGGATAGTAATTTTGGCATGCGTGCTTTGCTCGTTTTGTATCTCCTTTGAATCTTAGAGTCAAGCAAATTCTTCATTTTTTGTACATTTATGAGAGAAAAGTCTCACAAATATATTGCTTTATGAGAGAAAAGTCTCGCAAAGAAGGCGAATTTCTGAATTCGGGAAGGATTAAGCAGAAAATGAAAACGAGAGAAAAACTATTGGAGGTGGCGCATAAGTGGCTGATTGAGGGCACTCAATAGATATAGAGAAGATAGCAAAAGAAGCTCAGGTTTCTAAAGCAACGGCCTATCGCTATTTTTCCAGTAAGGATGTTTTACAAGAGAGGCATCCCTCCATTCCAAATCGGAAGAAAAGGAGAATCTGTTTTCCGGCCTATCCGAAGATGATCTCGATGGGCGAATTGAAATACTGATCAGCTATCATTTTGACATACTCACTAAGAATGAAGTGGAGTTTCGACTTACCTAAGTGCTGTAATGAAGGAATCTGTTCAGAACAAAAAAAATTACACCAGGGGAGGTCGTCGAGTCATTTTAACCGAAGAGGCGCTTAAGCCACTAAGAAAGTCGGTTTCTGCGGGAGAATTCGACAAAATGGTAAGTGCTATCAGTACTATGTTGGGTATAGAATCAGTTACGATTTTAAAGGACATATGTAGTTTAAATTCTGAAGAAGTACTTGAAACTTGGAAATGGATGATCAAGAAGATTATCACTCACTAAGGAGAAGCACTTACACCAATGAGGAAGGAGATTGTCGCTTTTGGCAACATTTATATTTACATCTTTACCATTGATATCATGCATTCCAAACAGAAGTTTCTAAGCAATACATACAATTCCTGGCAGCTGCTGATCTTACGTCCTTAATTAATCTATTTTCTGCAGATGGCTTTGTCGTGTCCCCGATTTACGGAACTCTTCCCGCCAAAGAATTCTACGATATTCTGGCCAAGGACACGACCCAATCTAAACTGACGATCAAAGGATTTTTGAAGAACCTTCTTCTGGAAATATCGCCCTTTACTTTCAATATGATTGGACCTTGCAACATGGGCGTCAAGTTACTTTTGATGTAGTGGATATCTTGACTTTTAATGAGGAGAATAGGATTACGAGCTTGAAAATCATCTATGACACGGTAAAGGCCAGAGAGTGGGTAGAAGAGCTACGAGAAGAAAGGCAAGGAGGCGACCTTTAAGCCGGCAAAACTAATGCACGCTAATTGGTTCTTGTAGACTAACCGCCCATCTATACTAAAAAGGTACCTTATAAAATCACTTCTCTAATTTTTTGATCAAATTCTGGATCGGGTTTGTTAGTAGGGTATTCATGCCTAATAAATCGATCCAATGAAAGCCGTAGAAATAGAATTGAGTGGAGTTTAGATGAGGAAGAGCTAGAATACTACGGAGGTTCTTTTTCCTTCAGGAGATCATTCGCCTGAAAGGTACGGGATCTCCCAAGGTGTTTTATAGCAAAGGTATTCCTACTTTTGATGAGCTGAATGAATACGTAGAAAATGAGGTCAGTTTTGTAAGTTTTGAATTGATGAAAAAGGGCTTGATCCTGAGATTGAATCGCACGCAGCGGATGCGCTGTGTAGGAACTTTGTGGACTAGCATTAAGCAGATACGGCTCACAGGGTATAGAAAGGAAGTAAGGCGGAAAGGGTGGCTGTACAAACCTGAAATTGTGCATAGAGGCTTACTTGAATTAGAAGAAGTTGATGGTTCTTTATCGTGCTTTCACGTGCCGGAACAAAACTTCTCAGGTCTCCAGAAATACTTTAGTAAACCCATCTTTCAGCCCTATTTCGTCTATGCTGTGGCGAGTCAAGCCCCGCATCCTTCTCAAGCAAGCCTAATTGATTTCTGGAGGACTTTCTGTAAATAGAACTCATGCTTCAATGGAATCCTTGAAAGGAACTTTTTGGGCTGTTTTTGACTTATGATTATAAAAGTCAATCCAAATGAGAGAGTTTGGCAAAACACCACGTGAATCCACCATCCTAAAATCCTGAAAGCGATCTTGAATGCCCTTTTCACGCCTAAGCGAGATAGCTTTGGAAGTCATTATGATCGTATGCAAAAACGTAGGCGGAAAAACCGTTTTGATCGTTGATGATTGAAGGTATCGGATGTTTGGGGAGGCCGTTCCTTACTGTGGTAGACGCAAGTGATGTAGGATTTCTTGATAGACAGTATCGTATTTCTCCTGTATCAACCAATGTCCTGCTTCCAATTCCACAAACCGATAATAGTCCTGGACGTATTCTTCCGTCCACTTCACCCCTGTACGTTGCAAAGCACGGTCTTTATTTCCCCACAAAAATAAAACGGGAACTTCTACTGCTGGCAAGTCAATTCCTTTCTCGAAAACATCAAAATTAGCTCGATACCAATTAATGGCTCCAGTCAGTGCTCCTTTCTGACTAAAGAGATCTAGATAAGCCTCTGTCTCTTCAGGTCCTTGACGATTATAAAAACTCCTTAGTAGTTTGTAGTCATCCGGGCGATGTAGTACTCAGGAAGAATCTTGATTTGGAAGTTTCGGATATACCCACTGGCAGTATGTTGGAGGCTATCCTCTCGGTAGGCCCGACCAAAAGCGCCTAGGTGAGGTACCGATAACGAAGTATAACTCAAACTTGCTCGGGGTGCTGTGCCGCTACCCACCATCCTACGCCACTTCCCAGTCGTGCCCCACCAGGTGAAATTGATCTATGCCTAAGGTTTTAGCTATTTCTAGCACATCAGATCCAAGGTGTTTGACCGCATATTGTTCTATTTCTGAGGGTCTGGCTCCTGCACTATAACCTCGTTGATTAGGAGCGATAATGTAATATCCCTGCTCATTGAGGTCCGACATAAACTGCTTCCACATGGCTGATGATTCGGGAAAGCCGTGCAAGAGAATAACGGCAGTACTATCTGGATGTCCACTGATTTGAGTAGAGAAGGTGTAGCCATTGGCTTCAATCGTCTTAGAGTTTGTGGGTACGCTTGGTTCTGCCGTACCAGTAGCGACGCTTCGGACATGCAGAAATCCTATGATCCCGATGAATACCACCACGGCCAGGAGCCATCCCAGAATCTTCAATAGACGTTTCCGTTTCATTCGTCGAAAAAGTTAATTGTTGAAGTTTAAGTTGTCTTGTTTCGTTAAGCAAAGAAGATAAGACCTTTATTGTTCTCAACGAAATATTCTACCGTAGCAGTCCCATAGAAACTCGTAGAGAACTAATAACCTAAAAACCAGGTGATGACAAATTCGGAAATGCAGCCTTAAAGATGAGCTTTCTATCAAATGTAAGAACGGTGTTGATTTTATAACTGCAGCCACTGTAGTTTGGTTCTTAATCGGTATGATTTGGACCTTGTCCTACACGGCGTATGATAAGAGCGTTTTAACTTTTATTATAGGAGGGGTGCTGTTACCCTTGGCTTTTGGCTTGTCGAAAGTATATAAAACCCAGTGGAAGATTCCTGAAAACCCCTTGTCCCCCTTAGGCCTTTGGCTCAATTTTGCACAGTTATTCTATTTTCCCTTTTTGGTATTTATACTGATTAAATCGCCCGAATATTTCGTGATGACTTATGCTATCATTACTGGTGCGCACTTTTTCCCTTATGCCTGGTTCTACGATGAGAAGGCTTTCACTATTGCAGCGGGTGTCATTGCTATCGGCAGCATGGCCTTAGGTTTGACGTTATCTGCCGGACAAATGTATTTACTGCCTTTACTGGTTAGTGTGGCATTGGGTATACTAGCCGTTGCTCTTTATTTATCAGCTCAGCGAAAAGCCAAAACTATAGAGGTGCCGCAATAAGATCAAGAGACTGTTTTTTGTCTTTCATGCTTAATGTTCGGACTTCACCAATTCCTTCAAAGATGAATTGCACGCCGCCGATCTTTCCTATATCGTCGCTAAGTTCATGTGCAAAAACGGGTTCCTCATTGAGCGAGACAATCAGCTGCTGATCTCTAACCTTTAACTTGAAATTGGTCCATTCACTTGGAGTGACACCGAAGGCGGATAAGTCCTTGCTCTTTCCGGAAACCATTTCCATATTTAGAAAGAACATCAAATCTCCAACACAGCCAGGAATACTTAGTTGGAAACGAAATACGTCCTTGGAGCCAGTCACAACAATCCACATATTTTGACAAATACTCTTTTCTGTGGCTGTCATTCTGAACTCAGTTTCTAAATCCAGCTGAGCGCTATTGATACTAGGGTTCGGTAGTAAATTGGAAAGCAAAGGCTGGATCCAGGATATTGATTCATTTCCTGTAAAACAGTTTGATCCAGGGATATGCTTTCGTTCTGGTAAAGCTGCTCTGGTTTGGGGTAAATTAGCTGGGGTATATTTCCACCAATCAATGCCTGCCACCCCTGCGTAGGGATATACAGATCCTTTTCTACAATGACCTGGTCATTGACCAGCAATTTTGTAGCGTAATAACCTGCCGTATAGTAGGTACTGGAAGCTAGACCCTTAGGTTTTTCTAAGGTGATTCGCCTTCCTTTATCCCAAGATTGTTGAATTTGTATGTTGTCGTAGGAGCGATTGCCAATGTCATACCTGAAATAAACAGTATTGGGATAACCGACTGTTATCTTTCATGTTCGAATCGAATGTTTCGGGTTTAGCCATGCTACCTTCTACACTTACCGGAGTACCTCTTGTTTTTGAAAAGAAAAGATACCTAACATTCCCAGTCCAATAAGTATAAGGATAGCTGTGCTTCCCAATACAGCAAAATAGTTCTTGGCGAAGTAGGTTTTGGGGCTGTTTTCGGCGGGAATTGCTTCTCAAAGAGCGCCAGTCCTCATAGTTGGCAAATCGGCCAAAATATTAAGCGTAGCCTGACTGGGCTTAGCCGTTAATTGAGCCCTGCCCCAGAGACGTTTTAAGGTGGTGACGCTATTTGCTTTCCCGTCTTGCTGAAAATATTTTCTGAAAGCGTGGTAAAGTCCTTGTTGGTCCAGGATTGTCGATCACCCCAGTCTAATTTGAATTCAATCTGTTTGGTTAGTACTTGTAGCTTAGTCAAGAGTGTGGATTCATATTGTTTTGATTGTTAATCCTTTACGTGTTTTGAATAGGATTAAATAGGATTGAACAATGAAATATTGATTATGCTAAGCTATCGATATAGGTTTATGGAGACTATAAACCAATAATCATGAAGAAATCATTAATAACGTTTCTCCTTTGTATAGTAGTATAAGTCTATTTGCGCAGAATCGGGCTAGAAATAATACGGATGTCCAGAAAATTCCGATGAATGCAAATCAATGGAATTTACAGCAGGCAGGTAGACTTCATTCAGCATAAGGGAGTAGCTGCTATGCGTATAAATCAAGGTCGTAGCCCTGTTTTATTAAGGAGGTTGAATTTGCCAATGGGACCATCGAATTTGATATGGAAATCCTTGATGGCCCATTCGCAGGCCTCAACTTTAGAAAACAGGATCAACGCAATTCCGAACGCTTCTATTTACGCCCTTATCGAGCGGGAAATCCAATGGCGAAGACGCTATCCAGTATGCTCCGTAGTAGTGAAGGGGCTAATTTATGGGATATGCTCTATAGCTATCAGGCTCCAGCGGTCATCCACAACCGGTTGGAATCATATTAAGTTGGTGGTTTCGGGCAAGCGAATGCAGGTATATGTAAATAGTACAGATCGTGTTAGCCTGGATATTGCAGAGCTAATGGAGATGTGGAAATGGGCCAAATTTCTTTTGATGGGAATGTTGTTCTAGCAAATCTGGAAATTTCTTCGCAGTGGACGGCTTACCTGCATCAGCAGGGCCTGATCCTACGGCAAGTGATGTCCGGTATCTGCGCGAATGGGAAGTAAGTCAACTATTTCTTTCCCTTTTGGAGAGAGATAAAAAAATGAAGATTTGCCTACGGAAAAAACGAAATGGGAAGTCATTCAAGCGGAACGCTTGGGTTATCAATCTAACTCGAAAATTTGGGGGACCCATCAATAATGAACGGAAATTAGTTTGGGTAAGGACGAAGATCAATGCAGAGCGTGATATGCGGGTATCAATGAACCTGGGATTCAGCGATGAGGTTTGGGTGATTATCAATAAAGGTCTGTGTATTTAGATAAAAACTACTATAACAATCGATCATGAAAGACCCGGACGGGCGCTGTTCTTTAGAAAACACCCAATTTGAAATTCCATTGAGAGAAGGAGAGAATGAGTTATTGATTGGCGTAGGCAATTTCTTTTTGGTTGGGGACTGATGGCCCGTTTGCAGGCTGTAGATGGCTTATCCTTTCCTATACCCTAGCCATTGCTCAAAGAAAGGGATTTATAAACCGATAATAGAGTCGACTGCGTACAGCATTTATGCCCATACGCAGTCGATATTATCTTTCTTCGACAATTCTCATGGACAATCAAATGAGATAAAAAAGCGACAGAAGGGAGCGTTGCATTTCATTTTTGAGTGTCTCGAAACACGAGATTTATCGGAGAACCGATATTATTCATGTCATTTAGTGTGAATGCGAGTGTCCTCCCCCCTCTTCTCCTTTTTTACTTTCAGCCATTAGGAGTAAGCTCCCTCTGTTACTACCTGTGTATTAGCAGTCAATTCTTCCAATGGATTAACCTCAACGTAGCCAAGTCTTGAGCACCTGTGATGACTTGTACTTTCCTAAATGCTACATGGTCACCATCTACGTGATCTTTGACGAGATATATTGTAGTCCTTTATCTACCGTAATGGCTTCTTCAGGAAGAGCAGGTACAGAGGTGTCCTCCAAGATAATCCGAGCCTCTACATACATGCCTGGTAATACTTTCGGCTTATCACTTACCATCTCTGCATGTACTTTTACTGCTCTCAATTCTTCATCTAGTGCTTTGCCGATGGCAAATACCTTGGCCTCCATCACTTCCTTTGGATTGCTCTGGAGGCTAAATAATAGTTTCTGCCCTTCAGAGATGTACGGAATGTCTTTTTCAAAACGGTTAGGTCAATGTGTAGGTGATGGTTGTCGACTATTTCGAATAATCTTGTTCTGTAGACACATACGACCCCATATTGACCTTGATCTCTCTAACATACCCGTAATGGGGCTGACGAGGGAGTTGAAAGCGGTAAAATTTGCCTCAGCATCTTTAGGAATGGGAAGCCCTACCGTTTTGAGTTTGGCTTCGAATCCCTTCATGCGGGCGGCTACCATAGCATATTGAGATTGTACCTGCTCCAGTTGTTTTTGGGCAGCAATTTCTTTCTCTACAAGCTCCTCCTGGCGAGCCAATTCCTTTTCGAGGAAAAGTATTTCTCCCTTTGATTCTAAGTACCCTTGCTGCCACTCGATGAAATTAGGATTCTGAAGGCTAGCCAAAACGGAGCCGCGTTTAACAAATTGACCCGGTTTACATGGATTTTAGTGATCCGCCCGGGAGCTAGGGCACTGACATCAGCTTGATTCTGTGGCGGGAGTTCCAATTGCCCATTTACCTTGAGCATGGATTTTAGATTTTATCCTCAATCTCTCCAAATCGAAGGTTGATTTTGCGCAGTTGCGTAGAATTTAATTCAACCTCTTCTTCGTTTTCTTCTTCTTCGTGTGCATGTGCATCCTCTTCGCCATGTGAATGACCATCATCTTCATGGCTATGCTCTGCATTCGAATTTGTGCAAGCAGTCCCAAGTAGAAGGAATAGATATATGATGATTTGATATTTTTTCATGATGCTTTTTGTCTAAAAAGGTTAATGATTAAATAGCTCGAGCGAGTGAATTCAGAAGAACTGAATAGTTGTTGGTCACTCGATCAATAAATACCGCATCTGATTTTCAATTAAGTGGTACTGATACAGGGCGTCTAAATGCTCAAACTTGTATCGAATGAGTGTCTCAATTCCCTGAACGTATTCAAAATAGGTGGCTTCTCCCTGCCGATAAGCCTCAAGTAGCAGAGATTGTTGCTCCTCCGCCTGAGGCAAAAGTCGTTGTTCAATGTAATTGATTCGCTCCCGTTGTCGAAGGCGCTGTTGGGAGAGGTTATCTAGGGAATTTTGCAATTGTAGTTTGGCACTTTCAGCCCGCGCGCCTTGAATAGCTATATCAACGGCCGCAGCCTCAGCTCTTTTCTTGGTGGCTTGTTTAAACAATGGCACATTTACGCCAAATTGAAAGCCATAAAAGAGCAATTCGCCATTAACGCGTTGCAGCCTAAGTCCGGTGTTGAGCTGTGGTAGATTTTGAGACGCTACGACAGCTATTTGCTTTTCGGCCAGTTGTTGCTGTTGTTGAATCATCAATAATTGGGGTGCTCATCTAGGCTTTGGTTGGGGACGAGCGTATTAGGAGAGGGGAGTTGATCTAGACTCGGCATGTAATTTTCTCCTACCAACCATTGATTCAATTGCTGAAGCATGATGTTGTAATCTGTTTCAGCTTGCTGTACGGCGAGGCTGGATTCTTGTCGTTTGCCCTGGGCTTTTAGTACAGGAATTCTGCCTGTCTGGCCGGCTTGCTGAAGATCATTACTAATACTTTCAAAGTTCTGGTAGAGGGTCATTGTTTCCTGGTGCAGATTCCGTTTTTGCTGATAATACAATACATCATAGTAGGCAAAGGCACAGCGCCTCTTAAGGCTGTTTCGGATTGTTTTAAGACAGCTTTTGAAACCAAAGCTTGAGCTGCATACCAGGCACGTAGGCTTTTTGTAGCCTTGGGTAAATTAAAGTTCTGCTGGATGTTAAAGGACTGAATACCCGATTGGCCAGAGAAGTTAAATTCTTCTCCCCCGATAAACACATTGGCTCGAGGATGAAAGACTGGTAGCTGACTTAGCTGCTCTCCTTTTTGGATTTGCAAGCGGTTCGCGACCAAACTTGGGTATTTTTCCAAAGCTATTTGCTGGGCTTCTTCCAGGCTGACTGTACTCGATTGTGCTTGGCTTGTAGGCCGAGGAAACTGAACCCAAGAATGAGCAGTGTAGACTTAGGTGACCAACGCCAATCCCTTTCTGCATAGTAATACAGAATGGGTAGTATAATCAAGGTAAGCAAAGTAGCTGTGATTAATCCACCGATAACCACGGTGGCTAGTGGTTGTTGTACTTCGGCTCCAGCTGATGTAGAAATGGCCATGGTAAGAAGCCAAGAGACGCCACAGCCGCGTCATTACGACCGGACGTAGACGAATACGCGTACCCTTTGAATGCGTTCCAAGACAGGAAGATTTTCTTCTTTTTTAAGCCTATTGAAGTAGGCAATTAGCACGATCCCGTTTAATACGGCTACACCAAAAAGTGCGATAAAACCACACCTGCAGAGATGCTGAAAGGCATTCCCCTAAGGTATAAGCCCATATTCCACCGATAGCTGATAACGGAATAGCAGTGTAGATCAAAAGTGCTTGCTTTATGGATCCGAAAGTGAGGTATAGCAGGATGAAATAAGTCCCAGGGCTATCGGGACAGCGACAAGTAGCCGCTCCCTAGCTCGTTCAAAGTTTTCAAACTGCCCTCCATAGGTAATGTAATACCTGCAGGGAGTTCCAACTGAGCCGATAGTATTTCCTGGATTTCCTGTACCAATTGTTCAATGTTCCGTTCCTAGCATTGACTCGATCGTAATACGTCTTTGGGTATTATCTCTGGATATTTGGGTGGGTCCCTCTTGGAAACCTACTGTAGCTACCTCATTGAGTGGAATTTGCTCGCCACTAGCTAATGGGACATAGAGGTTTTGAATGTTGCTAATGTTTTGTCGGAAAGCCTCATCGAGCCGCACAACTAGGTCAAAACGTTTTTCACCCTCGAAGATCACTCCAGTCTTCGAACCTGCAAAGCAGTGCGGATGATCTGATTGATTGTGGCTACATTCAATCCATATTTTGCCAATTTGGATCGATCGTAGGAAATGATCATTTGCTGCAAACCTGCAGTCGCTTCTACCTGCAGATCACCTACCCCTGCAACCCCTTCAATCAAGCCTTCAGCTTCCTTGGCTTTCAAGGCTAACAGCCTATATCCTCTCCATAGATCTTAATAGCGATATCTTGCCGGATACCCGTCATTAACTCATTGAATCGCATTTGGATCGGCTGGGTAAATCGTAAATGACTCCAGGGAACTTATTCAATTCCGTTTCCATTTTCGCAAACAACCCCTCCCTTGTTTTGGCGGAGGTCCATTCCGCTTTGGTTTTTAGAATTACGAAGATATCTCCTGCCTCTAGGGGCATAATATCTGTCGGGATTTCAGCGGTTCCGATCTTGGTCACCACCTTTTCTACTTCCGGGAAATTATCAAGCAAAATATTTTGCAGTGGCGCAGATACTTCTACTCCTTGTTGTAGCGAGCTTCCTGGAGGGAGGATTTGGTGAAGGGCAAAATCTCCTTCCTCAAGCGTAGGAATAAACTCTCCTCCCATCCGACTAAATAACCAAAGACTCCCTGCTAGTAAAAGCAGTGCTATAACTAGCATGCTTCGCTTAAATCGCAGAGAAAAGTTTAAAATCGGCTTATACCAGGCTTGTAGTCTCTCCATAATTCGATCAGCAACAGTACGTCTTTGTTGTTGTTGCTTTTGTAGGAATAATGCAGACATCATCGGAACATAAGTCAATGACAACAATAGAGCTCCCAGGATGGCGAAACTCACTGTCTGTGCCATGGGCTTAAACATCTTGCCTTCGATGCCGGTGAGAAATAGAATGGGTAAATAAACAATTAGGATAATGATCTCCCGAAAGCTGCAGATTTCCGGATTCGGGTCGCTGCCGTAGCCACCTCCTGATTCATCTCCTCGGCTGACAGTTTTTTGGAGGTCTTATTTAGAGAAAGATGATGTAGGATCGCTTCAACAATGATGACGGCTCCATCTACAATCAACCCGAAGTCAATAGCACCAAGGCTCATTAGATTGGCAGATACGCCAAAGACGCGCATCATGGAAATCGCAAAGAGCATTGCTAATGGAATGACCGAAGCTACAATCAAACCAGCTCGGAAGTTGCCTAGTAGCAGTACGAGGACAAAGATGACAATTAGTCCCCCTTCAACTAGATTGGTTATAACCGTCGTAGTCGTTCGTTGTACGAGTTTGCTTCTATCAAGATAGGGCTCTATGACTACACCCTCTGGCAGAGAGGCCTTTATCTGGACCATACGTTCCTTGATTCGACGTGTTACCTCCGCTGCATTGGCTCCCTTCAACATCATAACCTGGCCTGCCACTACTTCTCCTCGACCATTCATTGTAACAGCTCCAAAACGGGGCGCATGACAAATTGTACTTTGGCTACATCCTTTACAAGTATTGGCTGCCCATTGCGGTTCTCTACTACGGTATTTTCAATGTCTTCTTTACTAGAGAGAAGGCCTTCACTTCTGATGAAATAAGTGTAATGTTTCTTTTCTATGTAAGAGCCTCCAGTATTGGCATTGTTCTTTTCAACTGCTTCGTAGAGTTGTGTCAGGTTGAGGTGAGACTCCGGAGCTTATCTGGGTCTACAGCAATCTCATACTGTTTGAGTTGTCCCCCTGATGAATTCACTTCAATGACTCCTTCGAGGCCAACGAGTTGTCTTTTGACCAACCAATCCTGGATACTACGCAATTCCATGGCAGGATATTCCGATTCATAGCCATCAGCAGGGTAGATCACATATTGGTATATCTCTCCGAGACCAGTGGTAATGGGACCCATTTCTGGTTTACCCAACCCTTTGGGCAATTCATCTTGGACGGCCTGTATCCGTTCATCGATGAGTTGCCGGGCTAGGTAGATGTCCATTTGTTCTTTGAATACAACTGTGATGACGGACAATCCGAACCTAGACACAGAACGGATTTCAATAACATTTGGGATGTTGCCTAGGGCCATCTCAAGCGGGAAAGTGATGTACTGTTCAACCTCTTGGGTGGCTAGTGTAGGAGCATTTGTGATGACTTGGACTTGATTGTCGGTATATCTGGAACGGCACCGATAGGTAAGTGTTGTAAAGAGTAGATACCCCATCCTATCATAGCAGCCACCAGAAGCCCCACTATGAGCTTTTGCTCTATGGAGAATCGAATGATACGGTCTATCATTAGATTTAAATTATGAATCGTATAAAAATTGGATGATAGCAGGAAGGTACTACAGATGAAAGGCGTGCATTTCAGGAATGCAAAATTAGTTGTCGATCTACTTCGGATGTCTAATTGCTATACAGTGATAGCCCACCAGATTAGCGATGAAAACCAAATATGAAAATTGCCTTGAAGACTTCGTAGCCCTTCTTAGACAAGGGCGGGAGGTTGTTTTAATAGGCGTTGGAAGCCGTTGAGGTGGAAAGGGTTGAAATAAGGTTTTTCAGTATCAATGATAGGCAGTTCAGTTGGAATAGTCCAGTTAAAAGTCTGCCCTACCCAAGCCAGAATTGTACCATGAATTACATGGAATGGCAACTCGCTATGATCTGTATGCTGGGAGTGCTTGTGATGGTCAGGATTGATATAATGATCATAAAGAAAATGCTGCCAGGAGAACTCCTGCCCCAATTGCTCAGACTCAATTTTGTGCAATTGGGCATGCTGCACTAAATCGCCAATATGCAAAAACTGGCCGTAGTCAGTCCCGGAATGAGACTGCCTAGAAAACATAAAACGCCAGTAATAATGCGGTAAGCTTCATATTTAATTGCCTATAGTACAGCTTCACAAATGTACGGCAATTTCCTGGGATTGTAAATTCCCTCCGGTCTGGGCAGCAAAGTTTAATCTTTTTTTAACTGGAGCACTTTGACTGGGATACATTGTGGCGATTACAAATGCTAGTGCAACTATACGCTTCTTCTTCTTTTAAAGGCAGTTTCAAGACTTGGATATTCAATTGGACATTATCGCCTAGTTGGAGTTCTTCACGATCAACGAAATCGCCTATGTTTACAGCATACAGGAGGAAATCCTGGCGAGACTTATCAAAGGTGGAGATGGTGGAGTTGTCAAGCAAAATTAAATTAGCGCAACAATTGTGCTCATCATATTGCGCTTTAAGATCAGTAATCAGAACATCGTCTGTTTCCTTATCGCAAGCGAGCAGAATACAAATAAGGAGGCCTAACCATAACAGTGGGATAGTTCGGTTCATGGTAGTGTAGGTTTAAATAGCTAGACGGTAGTGGCGGTAAAGGTTGGGAGGGACAATATAAATGGATGGAACATTGTGCTAGAGCTTGTCTACAATTCCTGTTCTAAGACTATTATTTAACCTTTAGCAATGGTAAACAAACTCTAGCTCTTGCCCTCTCAATAAATCTGAGTAGCCACAGACCATTCCCTTATTTCCTCTTCACTCATCCAGTGTACGCCATCAAAGGAGCTGAGGTAAGGGTATGGAAATAAAATTTAGGGCCAATGTCTTTCCCTAAACACATGGTAAAATAAGCTACTTGATATTGGTGTGCGGGATGATCCTCGGAATTTCTGCTGCTGTTAGGTCATCGAGGCAACACCAGGAATGAATCCCTAGTTTGGCTCCTCTTTCTACAAACGCTCTTTCCCTGCACAAAACAGATCTACAGCACCAGAGGCGATTACACTGGTTTTAAGCACTTTTGTATGTAGGCCAGCTTCTCTTACTAACCGTCCTGTATGGATATTTACAGCATCATTCAATGAGCCGGAAATGTTTCCTAAAACGACGTTTTGACGGAGGGGTGTTCTCTGAGAGCAGTCTTTAGCTGCGCATAAGTTCGAGTACCCAAATCGCCGTTTATGTGTATTTCATCTCCTTTCACTTCTAGTTTACTCGTCCCTGCTCCTATTATAGCTTCATTGACCTGATAGGTCAGTTGATAGGGTTTGCCTGTTTCGGGATTGTTGAGTGTTCCACTGAACTCCAGATCTAATTCATCGAGCTTATTAACCTGAATATCGATTTTCCCCACCCCTAAAGGCATGCTCATTTTCTGCAGTAGTGCCGATTCATCTTCCCCTAATTCTTCGATATTTCCATCGATCAAGATAGCCTCAGAAGATAGGTTGGTGCTATTTAAGTCTTTCCTAGTCACTGTTTGTAAAATAGTTTTTGCCCCTTCTTTATCTTCAAAAACGGTAATGAATACTACTTCTTTCCTCTCTTCGGAAGGAATAAAGAGTTGCAAGGGGAACTTGTTACCATTGAGGGAAACCACTGCCTTTTCAATCCAACCATTTGATCTTTTACGAATTGGTCTATGTCCGCCTTGGCGATCCCTTCATCTTCAAAGCCCGTCCAGCATTTTCCATTGTACCAATATCCGCCCTCTTCATTACAGGCATCCTCGTTGCCTGCATTTTTTAGGATTAAGCTACCGGAATTGCAATTAAAGAGAGAAAACAATAATATGTTAAAAACAATAGATTTTTCATTTGTGTTATTTGTTATTTCAGCAATAGCTCTGTCGATTAACTCATCTTTGTAGTATCTGTTTCGTCTAGTTGCACCATAATGTCAGATCAAAACCATCATCCAGGTGCCTGCCCTCATGATCGATAAATTCGCTAGTAGACAAGGAATATTTCCACCCATTGGATAGAATCCGTCAGCTACACTTCCACTACCGCCACCAGTGCGACTGCCAATAAAGGTTACATGATCTAGCGGGTTAGTTTGATAAATGAAGGTCGTTGTAGCACTATAACAAAGACCATTTGTAAGTACCATTACAGGTTTGGTATAGATTTGTCCTTCGGCAGGCCGATTGAAAGCGGGGCTATCTGAAAAGTCATTTTTACCTGGGCTGTTTTAAATCGCTCGAAACCGGTAGATACTTCCTTGTCTGTCAGGTGACGAGCCAGCCGAGAAGCGCCAGCAGGATCCCCTCCTGTATTGTTTCTAACATCGATAATCAAGCCCTCGGTGTTCTGAAATAGGTCAATACCCTATCGATTTCTTCATCTGTTAACTCCGCATCGAAAGTAGGGATGACGATGTAACCAATATTTCCTTGTAGCATGGCATAGGCACTATTTTCTGCCATGAAAAACTGAAAATCTTCAGTTTTGATATCATTGATGTGGGAAACAAAATTTCTCCGTTGAAATTCAAAGCCTCTCCCTTAAGAATATCAAAAGTTTTAATTGAATCTCGGCTAAAATCAGTCAAATCACTATGCCCGTCTCTCAAGCTCAATATCATATCACCCATAATTTCAAATAGTGCTTCATTGCTAGTACTCTCATCAATTAAAGCCTTATTACTATCGTAAGCGGCTTGCCAGTCAACACCTTTAAATCAAACATAGCATACTTATCATTGAAAGTATTCCAGAATTCATCGAATACTTCCAGTCGATTCTGTCCGTCGGGAGCAGGTTTAATAAAAGCTTTTTCGCAAGCAGTCATGGATAGCGTAAGGAATGCGATAAAACTGAAAATATATTTTTTGCATGTTATTTCGTTTAGATATAGTTTTTGGAATGTTGCGATATGGTTAGCCTTGCGTATTTGCTTTGTTTCTACCTAATTTAAGGCCAAAGAAAAAACTCAGCCCGTGCGTCCCTTGTACTATTTGTCCATCCTTAAGGGCTGGTAAGCTCTCAAGTACCAGTTGTACTTGATACCCCAACGGATCTAGGTGTATCTTTAAATAAGAGAAATCTGTTTTTACACGATTAAATTGCCCGATTAAGGCTAGTTCTCCATATTTGTAAGGTGCTATTGATGCATCTTCATCGTAATTAAATTGACCATTAGTCAGGAAATCTTGTGGTGCGGAAAAAGCATATCCTCGCTAGCCTTCACCCAGGAAATCAGACCTATACTCACGTCTCCTCCAAAATGCCATTGACTACTTCCGATGGGTCTTTCGATTCGACTTGCTATAGAGAGAGTATTGTTATAGAGTAGCGATTTGCCATTATTGCCCAAATTAGCAGTCGATCGAAAGAGAGCAGCTAACTCAATCTCTGCTCCAACATACCAACGATTTGCGTCTTCTACATGCAACCCTTTCATCCAGGCGAAGCTGATACTAGGTTCAAATATGGTAGATTTTGTAGTTGCTTGATTGTGAATAGTATTCGACTGAATAGGCATCTCCAATTGCCACGGAATAAGTTTTTGGATTGAGTTACTCCTCCCAATTGGATATTCAGACCAGTGCCTGATAAAGCCGAACTCGAAAATGTTTGATTTTGATGTGTGCCAGCAGTTCCCCTAAGGCGATGAAAACTTGTTTTACATCTTGCGCATTAGTGGTCAGCCATACGAATGATAGCAAAGACAGGACGATAATTTTTTTCATTGTAGATGTTTTGGTTTTGGTGGGGCAAAGGTGCTGGCAGTCCTGGTAAGAAAAGTTCAAGATTGTGAAAAAGGAGTTCGAAAACGTGATTTAAGACTTATTTGCAGAATTCCGAACTTTTATATTGCCATCACGCTTTTCTTGAATTGAGCGGGGGTTTGACCAGTCATTTGTTTGAAAGTGGTATAGAAGCTGGTCTTAGAATTAAATCCTACTTCATAGGCAATGCCGAGGAGGTTAAGGTGCCGCATATCAGGATTTGAGAGTAGCTCTTTAGCATTCTCGACTCGAAATCTATTGATCAGTTGTTAAAATTAATTCCCCCTACTTCATTGATGAGATTAGATAAGCGCCTAGGTGAAAAATGAAGTTGTTCGGCTAAGCTGGCCAAATTCAGTTTGGGATCTGTGAAGGGACGTTCGGTTTGCAGGAAATTCAAGATTGGTCATAATTCTTCCTCTCAGAGTGGATGTCAGAAGATGATGAAGAAGGGATTGCCAAGCTGGCTCTCGGCTGTTTAGATAAATTATCTGGAAGACTGATGAATACTTGTCTAAAGCCACTCAAAGCCACCCAAAATATAAAAATAACATTGACCCACGAAAAGATTAATCTGTAAACTCCTCAAAAAAACCGAAACTGGGGATAATGAAAGAGTGAACAAAATATAGTAGCAAATCCATTTGATCCAGCGCAAAGTTTTGCCTTGCAAGGAAGAATAAAACCTGCATCCTTTTTTGTGTCGATTGATTAAACGGATGGTCATTAAGGTGTATATCAGTACAAGAAAGAAGGAGATAAGAAAGTGAAATACCCAAATAAAACCCGCTTCATCCCATTTGATTTTTGATTCAACAGGTGCCAGAAATAGGATAGAGAACACTATGAACTCGACAATGCCTGGCAAGAAATGTTTGTAATCACTACGCCAATCTATCTCAGCGGCGATGTTTTTGGTGTATATAAACAAGGCAGGCATGAATAGCCAATAAAACTCTAACGGCAAAAACAGTAGTTTTGGATATTGTTCTATATAACCCGTTTCATCACCGATGCTCAGGATGAGTTCAATACTATAGGTGACTAAAAAGAGGCCGAGGAAAGGGATCGCTTTATTCTTCTTAAAGCTTAGCAGTAGTATAATTCCCAATAGGGTTCCTTGCACAAAGCCAAGAATATCTAGTATAGTGGTGAAGGTAAGGTTCATATCAAATCAGGTCCTATTCCCTTATACAAAAACGCTTTTGCTATAATAGAATGATCATCATGATTTTACAAAGGTAATTATATGCTTTTATTATTACCTCCTAAAATACGATAAGGCCAACCTTGCGACCTATTTTGCTGAATTCCTATGAAATGTTTGGCCGATGATCTTGCCTAGGGCTTTAATTTCCGGACCCAACCCACTGAAGAAGGGAAGGGGGGACTTTTTAATTACTTTTACTGATTGATAAGACTCATGCGAATATTCATTTTTTAGGGATGCTTCTGATCCAAGTTGCGTTTATTGGGTGCAATAAAGGCAAGCTATAAGAAGTAGATTTGATCTCGATAGAGGTGCCCCTCTATCAATGTTGCAATGTTTGGGGAGATCCGACTTCGGATGATGAGATCATTCCAAACGTCCATTCTTTTTTCGCGCTGAAGGCATGTTTACGAATCAGGCTAAACTCATTCATGTAGGTCCTACTGTTTTATGCACCCACTGTTGCCAATGTACATCTGATCACATCATTAGAATACAATTACCTTCGGTATTTGAAGTTAGAGCAACAGACTTTGGCTTTACAGCAGATTAAACAGCCTTTTCTTAAGCGTCAATTCCTAAAATCGCTTTAGGTCATGAATAGTGAAATCCCATTCGGGGGTAGGTAAGCGTGTGCTGGAAGGCAAGGCAAACCAAGGGTTGTTTCCATCTTTGTTTGGGTTCAATAAGATTTGAATATCCTGAGCGGGCATATAACTTTGGGCTAATAAATAGCGTTTCTCTCCTGCGTCGTTAATCGCCATATCCACTACAATGACAGCATGACCGGGGCTACCTCCCTGGATCAAAACATCTCCAACTTGGATTTCTTCAATGGAAACGGGCTTTAGTTCTTTGGCCAGTGATAGTGTGCCAGCATAGGCAAAGACCATATTCATGTAAGAGCGGAACTGCGGATAAGAACTTGAAGGAGCTTTCGATTTCACCCAAGTGACCGAATTGCCGCTGACCTTTACTCTATACCCTTGTCTCCATTTTGCAAAAGTCATATCAAACCCATTAGTGAAATTAAATCGGATATCATCAAAGCGTTGTTGGGCATATAGATATTCCCCTCTTAACCGCATGATAGCATCTGCGCATTGCTGCAAATCTCTTTTTCCAATGTCCATATCTACCACGGCTAGGTAGACTTGATTTGGAGATTTTTCCGCACCATTAAAGTATCTTACCCGACTGCCATCGGCCTTCAAAGGGAGTTGTTGCAAGTAGGATGCAAAGCTTCCAGTAGGGTAAGAAATCCTTTTGAAGCCAGCCGGAGGGATAAATCGCTTCTCGATCGTATGACCGCTGGTGTCTATCGGAAACCAGGATGTTGGCAATTCTGATGATTGGCTAGCTGTAAGCGGCTTAGAGAATTCCTGTGAATTGGAAGTACAAGCTTGTAAGACGCAGAAGACTAGAAAGAAAATCGCTAAGGTTTTTTTGTTTTGACATGGGGTTAAGTGGTTTAATTGACTAGGCTAGTTAGCATATAACTCCACAATCGAGGAACTTATTTTACTTGCTTTTCATTACAGGAATACATAGCTTGCAAGCTATGTAGTGCGACAGTAGTAATCGTGAAGTTTTAGGTAGTGAATTTTGCGGCTAGGCAAGGCAGGAAAACTGCCCATAATAGCCGTAGGCTACGGAAGGCTTTGACTAACGCAGCATAGCCGCAAAAGGCACAGCTGAAAAACAGGAGTATCTATTGTTATACTACTTATTCCCTTCCCAAAGTAAAACCACCACTTTAAATAGTTGATTTTTTCACTAGAAATTGTACAATATGGTACAACAGACAGATACGTTGGAAGCAGGTATCCTTAAGCAATTGACGGCCGTGAATCAAGCCAGCCGCCTTTTGGTAACGCTAAGTGATCAGGAAATTGCCAATATCTTGAATGAGTTGGCAGAATTAGCAATTGCGAAAACGCCGTATATCCTTCAAGAGAATGAAAAGGATTTGGCGAGAATGGACCCGAGTAATCCCAAGTATGACCGACTGCTGTTGAACCCGGACCGACTGCAAGGTATTGCTGCGGATTTGCGTAAGGTGGCCGAACTTCCCTCTCCCTTAAACAAAAGCTTGGAAGAACGCAGCCTCCCAATGGATTAGAATTGACCCGCATAAGTGTGCCCTTAGGGTGATTGGGATTGTTTTTGAATCTCGTCCAAATGTAACTTTGATGTATTCGCGCTTTGTTTGAAATCGGGGAACGCTTCGGTATTAAAAGGAAGTCGAGATGCGCATTTTTCTAATATCGCGATCGTGAAGTTGATTCATCAAGTATTAGCGAAGAGAGGCCTCCAATATATTTGCTATTTGGCTCCGAGTGAAAGAGAAGCCTTACCTCATATTTTACAGGCAGATAAATATGTAAATACGATCATTCCCAGAGGTAGTCAAGGATTGATCAACTTCGTTAGAGCCAATTCCAAGGTGCCTGTGATTGAGACAGGCGCAGGCATTGTTCACACCTATTTTGATAAGAGTGCGGATTTGCAGAAGGGGAAGGATATTGTAGAGAATGCTAAGTCGCGTAGAGTAAGTGTTTGTAATGCGCTGGATACGCTATTGATTCACCGGGAACGCTTAGCTGACCTTCCTGCCATTTTGCAAAAGCTCGGCGAAAAACATAGTTGTAAAGTAGTGGCTGATTCAGATGCTTTTGCCGTATTGAAAGACGAATACCCGGCGGATCTTTTGGGTATGGCGGAAGCGGAAGATTATGGGACAGAGTTTTTGTCCATGAAGATGTCAGTGAAGACAATTGAAGACTTGGATCAAGCCCTGGATCATATCGCTGAATATAGCTCCAAGCACAGTGAAGCTATTGTGGCAGAAGACGGAGATACCATTGCTCGTTTCTTGACTGAGGTAGATGCAGCAGTTGTTTATGCAAATACTTCGACTGCCTTCACGGATGGAGCGCAATTCGGAATGGGGGCAGAAATCGGGATCAGCACCCAAAAGTTACATGCCCGAGGACCAATGGCGCTGCGTGAATTGACCAGTTACAAGTGGTTGGTTCGGGGAGATGGGCATATTCGAGCTTCTTCCTAATGATCAAACTGACCAACCTTCAAGTGGATTTTTTGCCGCTTGAAGGTTTTCTTCAATATACGTCCCTATCGAATCCCAACCGCTAAATAAAGATGAACGATATTTTGTCGAACACTACACCGCTTCGGACTATCCGCTTATTGAAGTGAGCATAGAAAAAGTGGATGATGAACGTACAGATGTCAATTATGACTTGCGAATGCGGATTTGTGAAAATGTCCGGCAAGATTTTACTCAATGCACCACTCCGCTTTTACTAGACCTTTATCGCTCCTTGGCGGAAAGTACCAGGTATACCTTCAGTGTTTATACACACTTTCATTTATTTGCCAATGAAATCCTGGAAAGAGAAGGGGCAAAGTATTTTGATATTTACCAGACGGGTGCCAGACAATCATTTGATTCTCTCCTAGCTAGCGCTCGGCTGAACCTAAGTCAAGCGCGTTTGAATGAACTCGTTTTTCACCTCCAACAACAGGTTCGGCTTGCTGAAGATGAGCAAACCCAAAAGGATTATTCCTTTATGTTAAGGCGTTTCAAGCCATGCTTACTATATGAGTAAGAAAGTGCTGCTTGACCCACTTTACGCATGATTCTGTCCATCCACTCAAGAAATCCCTCCTTGCAATCATTTGAGATTGCGATTCCTTCCTCATGCCCCTACCTTTGAATCAACCAAAAACAAAGATGGCATACTAGCTGTCTTGCCAAACCAAAAAACCGAAATGAAAACGTACAAAATCATCCTGACGGCCATACTAGTGGCCCTTAGCTTGCTGAGCAGCCGTGCAGTAAGCGATCATGGAACTATCTATGATCCTCATTCTGTAAATATTCCTGTTTTTGTTGTACAGGCCCAAACGGCTCCCCAAAAAATCAGCTTTGTAGCTGCTAATCTGCAGAAACGCCCGACTAAAATATGGCTGGAAGATGAACAAGGGAAAGTCTTGTTTAAAGCAAAGGTGCGCAATCGCAATACCTATGGTAAGACCTTTAGTATGGGGCGGTTGGCAAAGGGAACTTACCGAATAATCATTGAGCAAGGTCCTGATCAACGCATCGTTGAGCCGATATACCTAAATAATAAGTAGTGTGACAATAGGAATCGTGTAGTTTCAGGTAGAAGATTTGGCGCTAGGCAAGGCGCGAAAACCGCGGCTAGCCTAAGCTACCCAAGGTATTGAGCAACGAAGTCTAGTGCCAAAAGATACCGCTGAAAAACAGGAGAATCTATTGTCGCACTACTTAACACCCCTAAAAAAACAGATTGATCATTGAGTGTGTAATGGGCTAGTACGCAAAGGTGGCTAGCCCATTGTTTTCCTTAAAGTTAAGTTAATCCAAGTATTCAATTAGACTTTTTACTCCTCCTCCCTTGTTATATCTACAGTAACTACCTAATACTGTATCAGCACACCTTCCTTCCCTAATTACTTTCCGACGGTTTCAGGCGAATAAAAATTACTAACCAAAAACGTAAGCAATGAAAAGCTAATCTCCAGCCTTTTTGGCCTGTTGATCGTAATGGGATTATCTGCCCAAACGACTGAAAGTAACAGAAAACTGACTCGTGCAGAACGTAAGGAAATCAAAGCACAAGAAAGAGCCGAGAATAAAGAACAAATATTGACTGCTATTCAAGATCATCAGTTTGTGATTGAGGCATATCACCTGGAAGATCGATATGGCCGATTTGTTCAAGTTTCTCCTACTACCAATTTCATCTTAGTGGATAGTGTGGAAGCAACCATCCAGCTGGCATTTCCCAATCGTATTGGTGGCTGGAATGGATTAGGGGGAATTACGGATGAAGGGAGAATCCGCAATATTCAATTCCCGAAGAAAGCGCCTAAAAATGGCGTGTCTTTTGTGATGGATGTAACTGGCCCCGCTTTTGGTTCTTCCCGAGTATATGTAGACGTGAATGATGATGGATTGGCCGTAATGCGATTTTCCGGGCCTTCGGTGCTCGATTTACCATGCGAGGCAACTTTGAGCTATTAGAAGAGTCCAATATTTTAAAGGGGTAGCAAGATTTTAAGTTTTATACATCACTGGAGGGGTGAAATTTCCACCCCTCTAGTGATGATTTACCTTGCCGAGAACCTCCACATGGTTTGGGTTTCATAGCGTTTACCTGCACCCAATCTTGGACTAGGAAAATTCGGTTGATTCGGAGAATCAGGGAAATGTTGTGTCTCTAGACAGAAACCATCGCGGTACTCATATTTATTTCCTTTTCCCGTGAGACTTCCATTTAAAAAATTCCCAGAGTAGAACTGCACACCGGGTTCCTCAGAAAAGACTTCTACAGTTCTCCCGGTAGTATTTTCCGTAAAGTAGGCAATCAATTCCATACCATCGCTGGCTTTTTTGATCACATAGTTGTGGTCATATCCACCGCCGATGACCATCTGTGGATGCTCTTCATCAATACGTGATCCAATGGCCATTGGGTTGGTAAAATCAAAAGGAGTACCCTTAACCGGCATGAGCTCGCCAGTAGGTATCAGGGTTTTATCGACGGGCGTGATGTGGTCGGCTTTGATCATCAATTGGTGATCGAGAATATCTCCTTCTCCTTTTAGGTTGAAATAGGTATGATTGGTCAAATTGCAGATGGTAGCTCTATCCGAAGTAGCGAATAGGTCATACGCAATTCGTTCTTGTTGTTTAATAAATAGGCTGTTTCCACTGTCAATTTTCCTGGATAACCTTCTTCCATATGTTCACTAACATACGTGAGTTTGACGCCGATTGCATCATCCGTTTTCATCTCTTCTGCTTTCCACAACTGGCGGCCAAAGCCACCTGGCCCACCATGTAGATGATTGGGGCCATTGTTGGTGGCGAGGGTGTAGGTTTCTCCATCCAAGGTGAATTTTCCTTTTGCAATTCTATTTGCATACCGTCCCAACAGTGGCGCCAAAGTAAGGGTGTTCTCCGAGATAGCCAGCCAGGCTGTCAAAGCCCAATACGATATCATCCAACTGCCCGTTTTTATCATGCGTTTTGAGGGAAACTAGTAAGGCACCGTAGTTGATTACCCTCGCTTCAATGCCATTTTTATTGGTAAAGGTGTAGATGTCGACGGGCCCATCCGGGCTCTGTCCGAAAGCGGCTTTACTGATATTGAGGCCTTCTGTTTGAGGAGGCAATTCGGCCGGACCCTCTTTCGGTTTAGGTTCGGAATTGCAGGCTACGAGCAAGAGCCCGATGATCAAAAGGGAGAAGGTGTTTTGATAAATAAACATAAGTTGGTTTTAGTTACAGTCCTTTCGCTATGTGGAAATATACTTCATTCCATCGTAATTCCTGTTTAAATGATCGGATTTTGGTTTCTTGATTAATCAGCACCAATTCGATTCCTGCCATCTCTGCGTAATCCTCTAAGTATTCAGCGGTTAAGCTTTGGCTATAGCAAGTATGGTGGGCGCCGCCCGCAAGAATCCAGGCTGCCGCTGCCGTTTTTAAGTCAGGATGCGCCTCCCAAAGCACACGAGCCACTGGAAGCTTTGGGAGATCGTGTGCTGGAGCTACAGCATCTACGGTATTCACCAATAGCCGGAATCGATTTCCAAGGTCAATTACAGAAGCATTTAAGGCCGGGCCAGCGGCGGCATCAAATACTAGCCTCACGGGATCTGCTTTCCCTCCAATTCCTAGTGGATGGATCTCACAGCTGGGGGTGTTGGCGGCAATCGATGGGCATATCTCCAACATATGGGCGCCTAATACTTGCATCCGTGCAGGGTTAAAGTGGTAGGTATAATCTTCCATAAAGGAACTTCCTCCTTCCAAACCACTACTCATGACTTTCATCGCTCGAACTAAAGCGGCCGTTTTCCAGTCCCCCTCGGCACCAAAACCATAACCATCGGCCATCAGGCGCTGTACTGCCAAACCCGGTAATTGCTTGAGACCGTGTAGATTTTCGAACGTATCCGTAAAGGCCATGAAGTCGCCTTTTTCCAAAAAAGCTCGAAGTCCTAGTTCAATTCGAGCGGCCTCTAGTAGGGACGCCCGCAGATTACCTGTTTTCAAAAGACTGCTTGTAATTCGATAGCTATCTTCATATACCTTTACCAACTGTTCAACAGCTGCATCGCTGACCCCCTGTATCTCTTGCACTACATCTCCTAAGCCGTACCCGTTGACCGCATAGCCAAATTGGATTTGAGCCGACACTTTGTTCCCTTCTGTTACTGCTACCTCCCGCATATTGTCTCCAATTCTGGCAACTTTGAGGTGCTGGGTTTCATGCCATCCGCAAGCAGTTCTAGCCCAAATTCCTAATCTACTAGCTACCTCAGGGTCTCGCCAATGTCCAACGACAACTTTTCGATTTAAACGCATGCGCGTATTGATAAACCCAAACTCTCGGCCGCCATGGGCAGATTGATTTAGATTCATGAAGTCCATATCGATGTCAGACCAGGGAATATCTCTACCAAATTGAGTATGCAAGTGGACCAACGGTTTTTGGAGTATTTGCAATCCTCGAATCCACATTTTTGCAGGAGAGAAAGTATGCATCCAGGCTATTATTCCGACGCAGTTTTCTGCGACATTGGCTGCTCGACAAAGTTTAGCGATGGCATCAGGTGTAGTCAATACCGGCTTGAAAACGACTTCGGTGGGGATGTTATCCATGCCATCTAAGGCCATGGCAATCAATTGCGAATGTTCCGCTACGGTTTTAAGTGTTTCTTCTCCGTAGAGGTGTTGACTTCCGGTGATGAACCAGATCTCATATTGCTTTAAATTTATCATATCCTTGCATTTATCCCTCAGTGATCAACCACAAAATTGTCAGGGAACTGTATTTGTGTGGAAAGCACTGGAACGGCCAGTATCATAAATTGGAGCAGACCAACGATCAGGAAAGACTAGATTCGTTTGGTCTGCTTAGAAAGAATGATGAGCCGCGCTTGCTAGCTACCGTTAAATGAGATCATGATATAGGCAACGATAGCTACTACCACGAGTGAGAAGATAACATCCCAAACCGTATAGCTATTGCGATTGGCTTCTTTCTGCTCATCCGTCAGTGTACCGTAAGTCAAGCCTTTCAGTCGCTCTATAGCAGGTGCCTCTGTGACTAAACTTACCGTGACTGTGACAATCACCGAGAACAGGAAGAACCAAGCGGCGAAGGTCAAGAAGTTCATATCCCCGAGGGTGTGTAGGATACCACCGGTGTTAAGCTATCCTTGCTCAATTCCAAGATGATTCGAAGTGCACCTACAACCAAGCCTGAGACCAGGGTAGCCATTGCGCCTTTACCGTTTATCCTTTTGGAAAATAAGCCTAAGAGGAATACGGCAGTAATTGGAGGTGCTATATAGGATTGTACAGATTGAAGATATTCATAGAGAACCCCAGAAATGTTCTGCATAACAGGAATCAGGCAATACCAGCTACTACCACAAAGAAGGTAGCTATTTGCCCTACCCGTACAATTTGCTTTCAGAAGCTTCCGGGCGTATTTTTTTGTAAATATCAACGGTAAAAAAGGTAGAACAAGAGTTGAACACAGATGCTAGGGAGCTCATTAAAGCTGCCATCAACCAGCTGCTACCAGCCCTCTCAACCCATGCGGAAGCACGCTAGTCATTAAGCAGGAAAAGCTTGATCGGGAGTATCCCAATCCAGTTGTCCTTTTTGCTTCAAGGCCAAAGCAATTACCCCTGGAATTAGGAAAATGAATACAGGGAATAATTTCAAAAAGGCTCCCCAAATGGTACCTCTTCGCCCCTCGGTAATATTCCTGGCCGTCAATGCTCGCTGTACGATATACTGGTCTGTACACCAATACCACATACCAACAATGGAACTGGTAATGACCAAGCTAGGCCATGGAAATTCTGCGTCGCTAGCGGAGCGCCACATATTGAAATATTCTGGCCCTACAGTTGCTTTCAGTTCACCGATACCTCCTACTGCTTGTAAACCCAAAATTGTAAGTAGGCCTGCACCCAATAACAAAATGACGGCCTGTAATGCCTCTGTATAAACGACGGCACGCATCCCACCAAGAACAGTATAGGCTCCGGTCAGCACCACAGTAGCCAAGGCACCTTCCCAGAAATCAATTCCAAGGAGCGTGGCGATTACAATACCTCCTGCATATACGGTAACCGAAACTTTAGTTAGAACATAAGCGATTAGGGAAAAGATAGATAGGAACCATCGCGTATTGGGACCATATCGTCGTTCAAGAATTCAGGCATCGTAAAAAACACCAGCTCTTGCGTAAAAGGGGAGAAATACCCACCCTAACATGAGAACAAGCCAAGCATGTAACTCATAGATTAGTAGGGGCATTTTATCTGAGGCACCGGTTCCGGCTAAGCCGACTACATGTTCGGAGCCAATATTAGAAGCAAAATCGAGGCTCCGACGACAAACCAGCCTACGTTTCGGCCGGCCAGGAAATAATCTTCAGTATTGTTGGCTTTCTGTCTAATTACCCAATAAGCAATCCCTAATAGAATCAGGAAGTAACCACCGATGACAATCCAATCGAGTGTATTGATACTTTGCATAGTAACAAGGTCTAGTTGATTATTGAATCTCCTTCGTAGTCGCGAAATTTATTGGTAGGGCAGTTGTAAATCTACCCTTTATTTCTTTTTTGTAGAAAGAGATCCGGGAAAAATACCTTCTTAGATAATTCTCTAGGACAGTCATGAAATGAGATGAATAAGCTTAAGAAGGCAGCGTTTGAATTTTATTTTTAAGTGTCTCGAAACATGCTCTTATAAGCAAAATATACGTAGTCGAACACCTGAGGTACGGCCATTCCTTGGCTTTAGGTTTGGCCATAATAGGCACCCTCGCCGTGTTTACGTTCATAGTGCTTTTGAATAGTGCATCAGGTAGTCGGGGCGAATCGGGGCGAATTTGTCTAGTGATCCAGGCCATTTTAGCTACTTCTTCTAGAACAGCACTGTTGTACACGGCTTTCTTCACTGTTTTTCCCCAAGTGAAAGGGGCGTGATTGGCAACGAGAATCATTTCCACTTCTTCTGGACTTAGGTTTTTGTCCTTGAGTGCATCCATGATTTGAAAACCTGTCATATGCTCGTAATTTCCCTGGATCATTTCTTTGGACATGACCGGGGCACAGGGGATATCAACAGTCAGATGATCTGCATGTGTCGTTCCGAAAATGGGAATATCTGTTTGAGTCTGCGCCCAGGCAGTGGCATAGGTGGAATGGGTATGAACAATTCCTCCGATATGTGACCAATGTTTGTATAAAAACAGCATGGGTCTTTGTGTCTGAACTTGGCCGCATCTCTCCCTCCACTACCACAGCATCAAAATCGACAATTACCATATCGGATGCTTGAAGATCTACATAGGGAACGCCACTAGGTTTAATGGCAAAAACACCTTTGCTTCGGTCGACGGCACTGGCATTACCGAAGGTGAAGAGCACGAGGCCTAACTTGGGCAACTCCATGTTTGCGGCGTAGGCTTTCTCCTTTATCGCTTGATATTGAGACATCTTTAGCTTAATTTTTCGACAACAGCACCAAGATTCTGATACTGCGTATAAATCTTGTTATAGGCTTCAGCGGTGGATGGGTTAGGGAGATATTCAGCATCAAAACCGGCTCCCATTTTCTCCATCGCTTCGCTTACATTTGAATAAATACCGGCGGCTGTAGCGGCAAACATGGCTGCTCCCAATGCACAAGTCTGTTCTGAGGTAGCAATTTTAATTGGCCGATTGAGCACATCCGCCATTACCTGCATGATAAAAGGCGATTTCTTGGCTACACCACCTAAGCCAATCACACCTTTGATGGGTACACCTTCCTCCTGGAACCGCTCCACGATCAGACGAGCACCAAAAACAGGTGGCTTCCACCAGGGCTCGGAATATCCTTGGTGCATCACTCCCTAGGTTTAAGCCCATCATAGCACCCTTTAGTGCTTGATTAGCATCTGGCGTACGGCGACCATTTAGCCAATCCAGTGCTACTATTCCATCTGCACCGGGTTCTAGTTTTTCTGCTTCTGCTGTTAACTTGGGAATAATCGCATCTAGACTTTCTTCGATCAATTTGGCTTTTACCTCCGCATTGATCAATTGACTGTCTGTCAGCACCTGTTCGATCGGCCAGGCCAATACTTTTTAAACCAGGCATAAACATCTCCGAATGCTGATTGGCCAGCTTCTAGTCCCATCATGCCAGGTATAACGGAGCCATCTACTTGCCCGCAGATCCCTTTGATTAGTTTATCTCCTACCTCTTCCATCGGAGCGACAAGCATATCACAGGTTGAAGTACCCATAACCTTGCTGAGATAGAAAGGCTCTAATTCTCCGCCTACGGCACCCATATGTGCATCAAACGCACCTACACCTACCACTACATCAGTCGTTAAGCCCAATCGGTCTGCCCATTCCTCGCTCAATTGACCTGCTGGAATGTCCGAAGTATAGGTCTTTTCATAGAGTCGATCACGTACCCCATCAAGCAGAGGATCAAGTGCTAAAAAGAATTGATTGGGGGGAGGCCATTGAAATCTTCATGCCAAAGCGCTTTATGGCCAGCGGCACAACGAGAGCGTTTCATCTCTGCCACATCGGTTCCTCCAACTAGCAAGAAGGGAATCCAATCACAGTGCTCTACCCAGGAATGAGCTTTTGCTCTAATGGCCTCATCCGCTCGTAGCGTTCGAAGGATCTTGGCCCAAAACCACTCGGAAGAATAGATGCCGCCCTCAAATTTTGTATAGTCAGTATCCCATTTTTTGCAGAGGTCATTGATTTCTGCGGCTTCTTTAACTCCTGTATGATCTTTCCAAAGAATGAACATGGCATTGGGTTTTCTTCAAAGCCAGGCGTTAATGCTAAGGGCACACCTTTTTCATTGACAGCAACAGGAGTAGAGCCCGTGGTGTCGACAGCAATCCCTCTAACATGGGTAGCCACATCTGGAGGAGCAGCAGCCAAAGCTTTCTTTATGGTATTTTCTAAACCTTCAATGTAGTCGAGGGGGTGTTGGCGGAATTGATTGACGGAGGATCACAAAACAATCCTTCTTTCCATCTTTGGTAATAATGTACAGCACTGGAGATTTCCTCTCCATTTGAAGTGTCTACGATAACGGCCCGCACAGAATCAGTACCGTAGTCTAATCCTATCACATAAGTTTTGTTGGTCATTCGGATTGAATTCAATGTTTAAAAGCACAGCCAAAGTAAGGAATCTTCTTAAAGTCTTTGGCGGCCTTTTCAGCAATTTTCCGCAAAAGGGCGATATTGTAGATTTTTTGATTAAGCGTGCAATACTTATTGGGATTTTATTTGACATGGATGGGGTAATCGCTGATACCAACCCATTTCATAAAACTTCGATTCAGCGCTTTTGTAAGCGACATGGGATTGCTGCTTCAGATGATTTTTTAAGGGAAAAAGTCTATGGAAGAGTCAATAAAGAATGGATCCCAATCTTTTGGTGCTTTAAGTGAAGAGGAAGTGAACATCCTGGCAGATGAAAAGGAGCAATTGTTTCGAGAAATATATGCACCACACCTGAGTGCCGTTGATGCTTGATTGAATTCTTGCAGCTCTTGCAAGAAAATGGAATTAAAGCAGCTGTAGCTACCTCAGCACCGCTCGAAAATGCAGATTTCATTCTCGATGGATTAAATATTAGAAAGTACTTTGATGCCATTTTGCATTCAGCAGATGTAGAAAAAGGAAAGCCACATCCTGAAATCTATCTAAAGGCGGCAGCAGCACTGGGTGAGTTACCTACGGAATGTATCGTTATAGAAGACTCTATCTCTGGTGTGCAGGCAGGTAAAGCGGCCGGAAGTAAAGTGATAGGAATAACGACTACCCATGAGGGAGCAGAATTTGGCGCAATTGATTTGGTGATCAGTGATTTTATCGGCTTGGATTTGGCGCAATTGACAACATTATAGGTGATTTTAACCTTGGAGACCCAACCTTAGTCTTCTGAAAAGTAGTCTATTCTTTAGTAAGCCTGATTAAGGAACCTTTTAATTCAGTAATAATCCCGATGTTATGTTCAAAAAAATAATGGTCTTTAGCCTCGCATTGGCTGCTTTGTGGGCTTGTGAAAAAGAGAAGTCTACCGAAACCGGGTTCGAACTCAACACACCTTTCGATTTGCAATTTGCGGAAACCAATCAATCTACTGAAGACGATATCTCCGTCAATTTCTTTGAAGTATTGAGTGATTCACGCTGCCCTTCAGATGTAACTTGTGTGTGGGAAGGGGAATCTTCTGTTAAGATTAATTTCAAACTAGGAACGACAGATACTCCCTTGACCTTATCAACGCATAAGTTGCAAGGACAGGGCCCACAAGCTGATACTCTTGGAAATTATGTGATCCGTCTACTTGAGGTAAGTCCATATCCCGAAGTACACAGCAAATACCAAATGAAGATTACGAAATTCGATTACAAATTGATGAATTGTAATCATTCTTGAACAGTGGAAGTCAGGCGTATGTAGACCGTATTTCTGACTTCCATTTGTTTATCTTACATCTCCCACCTCTTCCACATTCTCCTTGGGTAGCCATTTTTTTAGCTTGTTGATAATGCTTTTATATCCTACATCCTGCGCCAGATTTGTCCATTCATGCGGATCATTATCGTGATCGTATAATTCTTCTGAACCATCGGAATATCGAATATATCGATAACGCTCATCCCGGACACTATGCTGCTGATATCCCATGGTTGAAATGGCAGGCCGTTCCCAAGAACGCTTTGGGTTATTAAGCAGCGGTACCAGGCTTTGTCCATCAGTATTAGGATTGGGAGGAAGTTTACAGAGTTCTGTCAAAGTAGGATAGATATCAAGTAGACTAACAGGTCGAGTACACTTCTGTCCGGCTTCCATACCTGGTTGGTAGATCAAGAGAGGAACTCGGTTGGCCTCTTCCCACAAGGCAAACTTTCGGTAATGTAATTTTTCTCCAGGTGCCAACCATGATCACCCCATAAGACAACGATGGTATTGTCCTTGTAGGCACTTTTATCCAATGCATCTAGCACTACCCCAAGGCAATCATCTGCATATTTCATGCTGGCAAGATAGGCCTGTACGGCTTCTTTTAACTTTCCGTACTTTTTGAGTCTTTGGTAATCGGATTTTGAATCTAAACCCTTTGCCATCTTTCGCCCAATTTCTGGAATGTCATCTAGATCATCTTCTCTAATGGAGGGTAATTGGATATCGTCTAAAGGGAATTGTTCAACAAACCCTTTGGGTAGATACCAAGGAAGGTGGGGCCGAAAGATTCCACAGCCAAGAAAGAATGGCTTGTGTGTGGCTTGAGCAGTTCTTCTGCTGCAAATTGCGCTGTCTTAAAATCTTGTGATTCCTCCAAAAACACATTCTCTACTACACCCCAATCGAAGTTTTTATCCTTATTACTTTCGATGGGCATGCCAGAGGCGAGGACCGTCTCTGTTTTATCTGGATGTTTAGCAATACTTCTTCCGGTGAGGTTATGAAAGAGATCCCATTGACCTGGTTCTGCTCGTTTGCCTTGCGAAGCGTGAAAGAGTTTACCCTTTGCAGTAGTGAAGTATCCATGCTGAGAAAAATACTTAGGTAAGGTAATAGCCTTTTCTCTAATGCGTAGACTTTCCCACATCTCATTATTGTTGTGGTAGATCCCCGTAGTGTTGGGACTCATTCCTGTTAATAGTGCTACCCTTGAAGGATTGCAAGCAGGTACTACACAATAAGCTTTTTCAAACACCATGCTTCTGGCTGCAAGTCGATCCAAATTTGGTGTTTTGGCTTGAGGGTGTCCTCCTAGGAAACCTACCCAGTCGTTGAGATCATCGACAGCAATAAACAAGACATTATAAGGCGTGACAGAAGCTTGGGTGGTCAATTTCGAGGAGGAACCACAGGCCAGGCAGCTTAGGAATAGAGCGGTGGTCAACAAGCGTGATGAAAATGGGTACTTTAGCATAAATTGGATTTGTGTTTGTGTAAGTAAGTTCAGGATTAAAAGACGAGATGTTCATTACTGACTCCTTTATGGAATTACTAACTTCGTTTTGAGGTGATTTAGTTTTGCTGGAATCGTTTACTCGTTAAATTTTCAGAATTGGAATGATGAGGAGATCATAAGTATGCTAGAACGGAAGGATGTGCAGGTGACGCCAATGCGGATGTTGGTCTTAGAGCAATTTTTATTACATAGCTATGCACTGAGTTTAGCGGATTTGGAAACTGCTTTGCAGCGATCGGATAGAAGTACGATTTACAGGAGCTTAAAGACTTTTGTGGAAAAAGGAGTACTGCATACCGTGGAAGATGGATCCGTTGCGCAGCATTATGCGCTTTGTCGAGAGGCATGCCGGGACAGGGGAACATCGCGACTGGCATCCACATTTCTATTGCGAAAGTTGTGGACAGACTAATTGCATCCAAGAGTTGGTTATTCCGCGCTTATCGATGCCTAGCAATTATCAGATTCATGAAATAGAAATGACTGTTAAGGGGCGATGCCCCACTTGCCGAAAGAACTGATCAAAATAAATTGGTGGAGCAGCGATTTGGGCAACAATGCAATTTTGTTTGCAGGCCTTTTGGGCCTACTTTTGAATCAAAAAAGAATGCACCATCATCACCATCATGAAGATCACGCTTGCACAGGGTCGACGGATACGAAGAACCTAAGTCGAGCTTTCTTCCTTAATTTGACCTTTACTATTATCGAGAGTCATTGGAGGAGTTTGGACCAATAGCGTAGCTGTATTGGCTGATGCAGTGCATGATCTCGGAGATAGTCTTTCTTTGGGGATTGCCTGGTATTTGCAAAAGTTTTCTAAAAGGAAACCAGATACCCAATTTACCTACGGATATCAGCGATTTAGTTTATTGGGAGCAAGTATCACGGCTTTGGTGCTCATTTGGGTGGTGTGGTAATCTTATCAGAGACGATCCCCCGAATATGGAATTCACAAGCTGCTCATGCTACGGGAATGATCGGGCTGGCTTTGCTGGGGATACTAGTGAATGGACTGGCAGTACTTCAAACTCAAGGCGGCAAATCCTTAAGTGAACAAATGGTGTCTTGGCACTTATTGGAAGATGTGCTAGGTGGGTCGCGGTATTAATTGGTGCAGTGATCATGTATTTCTTTGAGGTTCCCTTCGTTGATCCGCTCCTGTCTATTGGAATTACTTTATGGGTACTATACAATGTGGTGTGGCATTTGGTGAAAGTCGTACGTATATTCTTGTTGGCGGTGCCAGCGGGGGTAGGTGTGTCAGAAGTGAGGCTAATTCTGGAGGAATTAGAGGGAGTTGAAGCAATCCAACAGCTACAGATCTGGAGCCTGGATGGGGTTGAACACGTTTTGACGACTCAACTAAGGGTGCCTGGTATTTTGAGTGTCAAAGAATTAGCTACCCTTAAAGCGGTTGCGATGAAGGCACTACATCCCTTAGGTTTTAAACAAGTAACTATCGAATGGGAAACGAATACCTAATGCGCTTTCAAGTCCGTCTAAAGATGATAGTAGACTAAACGCTATTTTTTTGAGCTTCAGTCACTAGAATGTCGAAAAAAACTAGATCGGATGCAGGGCTATGATTATCTTGCTTATCCAGTCAGGAAACACAGGCATATAGTCGTCACTACTTTCCAAAGACCTAGTTTGGCAGGCTTCTTGAATCAACTTGCTAAGTGAAGTTCCTGCGCTATTACTATGAAAACTGAATTACTCATGCGAAAGAGACTACTCCTTTTAATTACCTGCCTTAGTTTTGCATTTTCCGGATGGGCACAACATTCTATTGCAAGAGAATGGAATGAAGTGACACTGGAAGCCATTCGAAGGGATTTTGCACGTCCAACTGTTCATGCAAGAAACTTGTTCCATGCTGCCATTGCCATGTATGATATTTGGGCGGCCTATGACTCCACTGCCCAAACCTATTTTCTTGGAAAGACCCATGGATCGCATCATACACCTTTTACGGGGGTACCTCGGCCTGAGAATCTGGAGGAGGCTTTACATGAGGCTATAAGTTACGCATGTTATAGGTTATTGAAACATCGTTTTTGGATGCGCAC
>JALQPE010001061.1:0-21924 GCA_030407315.1 Asparagopsis taxiformis | reverse complement strand
GAGCGTTGAGGGCAGGAATGGGATCGATCGAACAAGCGCAGATAATGCGTGTTTATAAGTAGTCGTGAGATTGATGAGACAGGAGCAATAGTTGGAAGAGGTATTATGTAATGGTATGTGGCGTATAAACCATGTGCACAAGGAAGTATTCGGAATATATACGGCACGGGTGTCGTGCAACGTCAGAGGTTGTGGTGTTTAGAGAAATTAGACAAAGGAATGGTAAGCAGACAGTTCCATATGTGCGGCACATAACAACAGCGTCGTATCAAACAGCAATTCACAGCAAATCTAATCAGCGAGGCACGGCTGGTACCACGTGAAGACGTTTTATCACAAAACACCACTCCTGCACGAAGCATCATTGTAAAAACTAAGGCAAGTTGCCGGTGGTGTGTGCCGGTTGCAAATGAAGGGAGATATTGTGGCTTAGCCCAGCAGGATTTTAGTGTCTGTAATCCGATGGATGGATGCAACAGGCGAATCAAAGTGGCTGATGATACATGTCGTCGTCATCAGAGGTCGTCATAAAACGGGCAACAAAATGTGAGATTCGCGATCCACGACAGTTTGAGCCTTACTTTCTGCAACACAAAGCAGCAACAATGCAACAAGCAGGCTGTTAATTTGGAGAAATTTCACGCGCCTGACTTGCTGATCCTGCGCACGTCTCGATAATTGTGCACGAAATGGCACAACGACGGCGCGATATCGCTTGCCCGCGTCAGGAGGAACAATTGCGGTCGCGCTGCGTTTATGTGCACGTTTTCAACGCGTCCCAAATACGAGCTAGACAAGCCGTTCACTTTGTCAAACTCATGTGGTGGCGCCGCGTTGCTTTCCGTCGGCAGTTATGGAACTGCAAAACGGTCAGTTGATAAGTTTTATCACATGCAGAAGTGGCGCTGGTGAGTTGGCGGCAGACACGTTTGATCAGTGGCTGATCAAAAACGTAAAGCGATGAGCGCTGTACTTTACGGAGTTTAGAAGCATCGGATGGAATTGATGTGCCACAATTTTCTAATTTTAACTGCCGCATCGATTTTTCTCGCGCCGCACTAATTCATCTCTCGTTGATGTGCGCGCTCTCCGATATTTCTTCAAGAAACTCACTCCACATCTACAACAATAACAACACTCGTTCGCTTGATACATGTCGCGCGCGAATACAAAGCGCACATTTTTGCCACTTTCTAGGACAAGCGCACTCTCCAATATCTAGAGGAGGAGCTTACCGCGCCCACCATTGGCCACAATGTCACCGTTCTGCTTCCAGATGTCGTCCATGTCGTTCACACAATTTACATGCGCACGTGCGCTGCCGCTCCCGATCATGCCCTGTTTACAGCTCGCGCTTTTTCCATTCGAGCAAGGCAGCACATCTATCTTCTATCTAGAAAAAAACAACCAATTGCTTTTCTTCATACCAAAACGAGCTACTCGCATATATCTACCATCAATTTCTCAACAAATAGCCATACATCTCTTCAGTCCAATCGTATATGCTCGTGCGATCTATTTCCAGCGAGTAATGATGTCCATCCTTTTGCACTTATATTGTCAACCTATGCTGGGCAACAAGTTTGAGAGCGGTGGCTCTTTCAGGTCAAACATTGATGTATCTCTTTCATGGCATTTGCAAATGAGCGTGCCATTCTGGTCGACCAAAAGCATGGCATGCATCGTTGAAAAGAATCACAGCAATCAGCTCACGTCTATTTGATCACACGACTAAAAACCATTCCTACATTGCAGATACAGTGCTCGAAGTGATATGAGTGTGTCACGAACAGATTCCAGTGTATCCTCAAGAGTCCTAATAGTTCCATTCACTATATTCTCCTGATTCAAAGCTGTTGCCAGACTCGTTCTTGAACTCCGAAGAGATCTCGCTGCAAGATTTCTTTGGCGTCGAGCTGGTCGAAGGCTGCGAAGCAAAAGTTGCAACCTATTTTGCAATTCTCTTCTCCTCCTTCCAGTGGCAAATCTCAAAGAACTTCTGGTGGCTCGAATTGCTCCGAGAATGCGTCTTACATTTCCAGTGGCTTCTCTCAAATCGTTCTCTACTATTTCAACAAACCTTTCCGCTATAATTCTCTCCATCCGAGCCAATCTGAGGCCATTGGAAGCCCTTGACAAAATAAGTAGACAACTCTCCTTCTTGTTTTCAGCGTTTCTTAGTGCATCTCTTTGTGGTCCACAAGTTGTCGCTATTTGGGCTGCAGTCAATGAACCTGTAGTTTTTGTAAAGGTAAAAGTCATAGTGAATGCAGTAGTGGTAGGAGGAGGCGTAGAAAGTAAACTTGGTAAACTTGGCAGCGTTGTAGCTCCAGTTGTGGTTGTTGTTGGCTGGACTGCAATAGTAGAGGCTACAGCAAACGTGGGAATGGAAGTAGAAGAAAAACTTGATTGCGTCGTAGCCTCAGTAGAAGCTGTTGTTGGCTGGACTGCAATCGCAGTGATTTCAGGACCAGGTGGAAGATCAAGAGTGGGAAAACCTACTGGTATTGGTGGCAGTATAGGGCCTGGTATTGGTGGCAGCATAGGGCCAGTGTATCCTTGGTTATCATCGATAGGTAGAGGTGGTAGGAACCCTTGGGAAGGTTCTTGTTGGTGATCTACGGAACTTGAAGAATAAGGGTTTCGTTGTTTTCCCCATGATTTGGGATGGATTCCGGGTGCAAAATTCCCTCCCTCAGCAAGGCTCTCCCTCCAGAATTTAGAAAGAGCAATAAGCGAGAGAACAAGAACGGAGATAATTGGCAAAGAAACCATCTTGTGAGCAAGACCCGAAGGGAAATGGAAGGATCCGCTCGATGCTTGTCGAAGCGATGATACGAGGCTAGGAAAACGTGGTAAAATAATGCCAGTTGCGATTCAACTTCTACGTCGAATCAGTGTTGACATCTATTCTGAGGAAACCGATGCCCTCTCAAGGAAGATGAGATTCCTCGCTTGTAGGTACCCTGATTTTGTACATATTCGGGCCTGTTCTTGCTGCGAAGTCCGCGCAGGAACTCGGAAGTGCAGATTGCAAGAGCTATTCCCAACTTTCGTAGATCTGTTTAATCTACAGATATACCTAAATTGTTTAATACGGGTATACACAAATCAAGTAACTAGGCATGAAGTGTCGGACTTTTCGCCGGCACGAGCCAGTAGCTGGGGGAAAGTTCGAAATATCTGACGCTTACGAACACAATTGACGGGGTATGCATCTGGACGAGAGTAGAGAAGGGCAGTCTTTCAAAATGGAGAGGAACAATTAAATTATATTGTGGCGAATGGTGGCTGTCGGCCTGCCGCATGAATCGTTGTGGAGATTGAGCATCAAACTGGAAATATAGGATGCAAATGATCGTTATAAGTCTCTCTATCGCTCAATCTGGAATGGAGGCATTCGCGAAAGTACGCTATATGTCGTCAATTGTGAATACAATCGATGAGCTCAACGACAATCGTTACAGACATGGTGGTAATCTATGATCCAGATTGACCATGCCTCTATCTCTTACGACGGGTCGATTTTTGCTCGGATTTGTTTCGAAGACGCATAATTCTCCGAGATGTCAGTAATGGCGCAGACTGCTGATATACAAGGGCGGTGGAGGGAAGAGACGATGTATGCTTGAATAAACGATCTGCAGATATTTATTTGATGTCACGCAGTGAAAACGAGCACAACGCGGTCCGTGTCACGTGACGTCGACTGCACGAAAACGCGCATTTTCACACCATTTGATTGGTTCAAGACGGACCCTTTCGCGGCAATACAGCGACCACACCTCTATAATCTTATACAAACAAGTCGTGACTTACAAGTCAGGTTTCTTGCAGACATTGCAAATACAACGCGCGGAGCAACACCAATGTTTCCCGAACGGATTCAAGCGTGTTCTCAACACTCTCAACTTGTCCAACGGCAACATCCTCCCTCCGCAAAGCATTTTCATAAACCGCTCGTGTGACATTCCGAAATTTGACCGCCGCATTTCGACGTCGTAACGCCGAGTGGAGCCCGTGACGTGGATTACGTAATCGTCTACGTAATACTACGCTATTTGGACGGGAAAGTAACGCAGCTCTCGTTGCTCGGATCCCTGATAGGATCCGTCTTATATCTTGTGAAACTTCCATCAGGTTATTTTCAACTACACGAAACCTCCTTTCTGTCGCTTTTCGTTGCATGCGTGCCAATTAAACCTCGCTTGTTAACCGCGTTAACTGTAGTGTACAGACTTCTTCCTTGTTTTCTGTGTTTTGCACAGCCTGCTTCTGTGGTCCACATTTTTTCTCTGGTTCGAAACTAGATGGCTTTGGAGGTACAACTGAGAGACTCACCATCGATGATGTAGATGGTTTTGGCAATGTTGATGTTGGCGGAGACAACGTTGGTTGTATCATCGGCGATGCAGATGGAAATATGGTTGGTGGCGGTGTAGTAGTATCCATAGCCAATGTTGGTGGCGTTACAGGTGACGCTGAAGGGAATATAGTTGGCAGTGGTGGTTTAGCAACCGGAGTGAATGTTGGTTGTGCGAGTGGCGATGGTGAAGGGAATATAATCTGAAGAATCTTTGCGGCAGTTGGTGGGGCAAAAGTGATTCCTTGACGCAGCTGTGTCGCATTATGTTTGCGATGTGTCTCGTAGCCCGATGAATCTCGATGAATCGCGGAACTAGACGTGTGATTGTTCACGCGATTTATCGCTAGCGTTGTATTGTTACCAGCGCTAATGGTTGGGATGATCTTGGCAAACGAAGGGAGCGCAATAAGCAGGAGGACGGAAACGGCGACGATTCGCTTGGCTATCATTTGTTCTGGTTGAAATGATGGAAGAAATGTGAGCCGAGACGCGCTGCAAAGCTACGGATCGGAGGACGGAGACCGTGTTGTTCATGACGCTAATTTGCGTACAAAGTATATAAAGCGGCATTGAAACGACAAGTTACTCGGAGTGTGCACGCATTCCTACGTGTCCGATGCATATGAGCAACGATCGGGAGCAGAAATGCGCGGCGGATTGCAGACGAAACATGGCGCACCCACCACCGGTGAATGGACGAATAACCCTCGGGGTGTAGGACGACACATATACATCATACAATGGGTGTGGAAACTGGCTCTCCTCGTATCAGCGTTTCTACAGACAGCTGATGGGCAGCCGAGTATACTTGTCTACAATACACGACGGTGCCCAGTCATTTGATGGCATGATCATAGAAGCAATGCTAATGGTATGTCTCCTGTCTCGCGAATCGGGATACAAATTGCTTCGACTTGCGTGAGAAACTCGTAGTGTCGTGTTCATGGACGCGCAGCGATTGAATAAATGGCGTTTGCGCTATGTGCGGTGCGTCGGACGAGCGCAATGCGCGCAGTGAAACAGTTGGTAGTGACGGAGATAGGTATCGATCGGGGGCAGAAAAGGATTGATCTCGATGGCATAAATGTACTACGCTCCTCGGCAGCGCGTTGTTTACCATGCCCACAGTTCCTACCCTTGTATACTGCAAATAGGACGAGGTACGGCGATTTTTTACCGAATAGCTCAGTTATTTAAGGATCATATCTGGAATCCATGGGTTTATAACGGGTGTATCCGATAGTGCATTCAGGATTTGGATTTGGAATGTGGGAAAAAATTCAATAATGGTGAAACTGTCCGGATGGTCAGGAAATGGGTCTGTAGCTCAATTGGTAGAGTGCTCGCTTAGCAACGTATCTAATCTGGTAGACGGTTCTAATGTGCGAGAGGTACCGGGATCGAAGCCCGGCAGATCCAATTTTTTCCAGTTTTCGCACAGGACAATTGACCTCTGCACGGAAGCCCTCGTCCTTTGTCGGCATTTCCACAATCAAGTGCCACGCAACATGACGCATGCTAATCATACCCATATATCAACTTGTTATCAACCTTTACAAGCATCGTCACCTTTCCGCACATACACTCAAAACAAAATCCATGACTTCCATGCTTCAACAATTTTTTCGTCGCACATCCATTCCATGGAGTGCTCCGTTGTTATTCCAAGCAAGAAAACACCCATGTTACAACAAAACAATCTCTAAATTTCATCAACATACAACCGTGACACACTCTTCAGCACCACGACGTACTCCCATCCAGTTCGTACTTGGTTCTCGTGGACCGACACGCCTCACGTACACTGCTAAATATATCTCCAACACCACAGACAAAACCAACTACAACAACTTCCTCTTTATCCCCAGCCTCTCTCAATATTTTTCGAGCATTGTCTGCCGACTTCCTCGCAATCATTTTCGCCTATTGCACATCTCAACTCTTCGATCCACACTTCTCATTCCGTTCTTGTACTTCCACCAGCCCGTACACCACTTCAACTAGCTCCGCTCATACCTTCTATCCCTCGCACACTCCTTTCGCTCCTGATAAATTCAGAGTCTCTCCTTCTCACGGGCATTGAGGAAGATAATGCCTCCCTAAGCGCTACGCCAACCTCCCTTAAAGCCCGTGTCTACAGCAATTGACATGAATTTCCTTTCTCTCCACATTTCGCAACCAGTCTCGCGACCCACCACGTTCTGGCTCTTTGAACTGTGCCGTCAAAGTCGTGGATGTCGTCGTGCGGTCATCGGAGCTACGCTGGTTGAAGGTGTGACTGGTTAAGATGATACTTTTTTCTCAGTAATCTCTCAAAGTTCGTCCGGTACTCGAGTCGACCATTTTTGTTGGTGATTGGCAAATACGACCGCGCCATAGCTGTGACGCACCTGAGAACGATGGAAACTGCTCATCATAAGTAAACTTTCGAAGCACGAATCGGCGCATACGGTGTTCATGCTTTGTCGAAACAGGACGAATCTGACAGATTAATTCACGACGCAACTTCATATCATGTGGCCGTTTATATAGGAAGTGTAATGGTTTACCTATGGAAATCATTCATTCTTGGCGTTCACTCCTACCTTTCCACGCAACGTTACTTTCTGAGATTCAGTAATGCATACGAAAAGAGATTGTCTTGTTCACAACTGCTAATTTTTCCTCAGGCAAAGTGAAATGCTCTGACTTGGTGATAAAACGAATGTTGAGTAATCAACCTTTCGATCAGCAGAGCACCATATTCTCTGACAACCGTTATCTATTCGCTTCCCCATATAATCAGTGGCTGTAATACACGTTACTTGACTAGAACAACAGAACCAGAGCGGGAGCAGATAAAAAAGCAAAGCCTCCATTCTGGAGCTTGCGGATCGCTTTTTGCTGTGGTTCATGCAGAATACTTTTGCCAACAAGTCTACAATTTTCCCCGCCACAATATGCTCGATCGAATTACATGGTGAGCCATTTCGTTTTTCCCAACAGTAGGACTGGAGGCAAATCCAAAACGAAAGAGATCTTAACGTTGCCGACTTTCGTATCTGCTTCGTGTCAAACCAGAAGATCACTGATATGACGACAAAGAAAGGATGAGGTCAGTTTTTTCCATTTTCCACGAATAACGTTGTTCTATTGACACTATCGCAGCTGTTGTGGATACGTACATGGGGCGTTAGCGCAAGAGAAAAATTGTTTCGGCATTGTTTCACGATCTTTGTCATCACCGGTTCAACAAACTAGTTCGATACCAGTCAGTCACGATGTTTCAAGCACTGCGGAAAATATGAACATCGCTCAAATTCTTTTCCTTGCTAGGCCTCAGGCATTATCTTCGCAGAAAATCATCTTCGAAACAGATCGCTTCCCAGAGTGAGAGTCGCAGCGCAAGCTAGGTGTATATCAATTCCCACACAGAATTTCACGTATCGTCTCCACACCATTCCAGACAGCCCAACCTCAAAATGGCCTGCTAAGAATAATGTTCAAACGCCACCGATTATAAATCTCACTGAATATCTCCGACTCCACCCGCCAGATCGCGCACCTGTGCAGTGCCAATGTCACTCTCGAGCTCCACATCCACTCGACAAGATAGAACCTGGAAGCGTGCGGAAAGGCCCCCGTCTGATGCTGAAAGCAGAAACTTGTCTGATCAGACCACGTGCCCTGCTCAATCTCGAGTCTTCATTGCCATACGAGGCATGCGAAGTCCAGATAAGGGAGGTAACAGTCTCCGCCGCGGCTGCATCGGGCATGAGAACGTAGGCACAACACTTGAGATAGGAATGAGTATTGTCCGATACCGCTGCAGACGAGTTTCAAGAAAAGGAAAGGTCTCTGCCTATTGTTAGGTTCAGGAAAAAGGTAGCTTTCACGGGTATAGATCTGACAGGCTCCCCCGGCAGGATCCCGTATCCAAACTATAAGTAGGCATATCTCCTATGATAGACCGTAAGAGCATGCGTGCCTTCCAACAGCGTTTTCCGTGCACTGCCGGTGTTTTGCCAACCCCCGTGCGGGTAGCTGTTGCTCTATCTACTATTTTCTACTGTAGGGTGGGTGGGTGGTATTGAAAAAAGGAGACGGAAAGGCTACTGTCGTGTAGGCTAGAGCGTCTCTCAGAAAACTATTTTGCAGAGCGCAGAGTTGAAGAAAAGAGGGAAATGTGTGCGTCTGCAGCTTCTCCCGTTTCACACAAAGCGATGTGCCTTTTCCGGCCTTCCGGGATGCCTCTATATTTTTGTCTTGTGTTGATCAGTCCACGCCCCTCCGTTTTCTCTGTGCTAGATAATTCTGCGCCGTGCCTCCCCTGCTCTCCATATTGAAAGTATTTGATCATCCACCCTCTGCTCGAACAAGTTCTAGGAGAGTGTCGTCCGTTAGTCAGATGCCTCATGACACGTGTGAATTGCACTTGCCCAGCTGGCGTCCAGCAACACGTGTTTCCCTGTCATACACGTTTTTCGCTAACCGATAAAAAGTTTTCTGCGAAATAGATATAATTCCAATGATTGAAAAGTAATTGAAAATGTTATTAATTTCAGTACAGCAGTGTGCAAAATAACTCCGCAGCTTGTTCCCAGCAATATGGGGGTGCGAACAATCTACCGGCGGTACAGACGGTACAGTTGTGAGAAATCCAATGAATATGATACGAAGTGGAAATAGTTCCACAGTTACACGTGTGCTGTATCACACGTGTGAACTCATCGCCGCATGAGAGCTTATATTACTATATTCCTGTCGCCGCCGAGCGAAAGATTACAGGAGCAGCCAATCGCCGCCGCGCGATTGCACGACTGACATACGGGCTCTGTCAGTGTGCTTATATTAGCAGATACGATTAATGAAGCTATCACCAGCACCTTGGCATATGCAGGTCAATGGAGCTTGTATACTCAGCACCAGAAGTTGGCGCCGACCAACAGCATTAGCTCCCCGACGCTACGATCAGCATCCGCTACCCCACGCACTATCAGCAGCTTAGTATTGAGATATTAACTGCGGCTGAGTCAGTAGCTCACATGGAGCGGGACAGCAATAATATCCGGCAGCTCACCTGGAGCGCGGAAGCACATCTGGCAGTTCACCTGGAACGCAGAAGCAATGCTGGTAGCTCACATGGAGCACAGCGGTGTTTATTATAAATAGCAGCATCTAGAGAAGCTAGAAAGAAAAAAAGGCACGAGCGAGGGAGCGAAGTGGCTACGTGCCAAATCTGTTTTGCCGATCCATCTTGTAGAGTATTCCACCCTCCGACTGCGTTCCACATGGACCTTTTCACAGTTATGGGCCCAGGAGGGCGTGAAACTCCAAGAGACCTCATGCAACCACCTAAATTCGATGACCAGTCCGACAAATATCAATGGCGCAATGACGTCCGGATATGGGTACGTCTCGTTCGCAAACTGGCAAGGGGAGGAGACATGAAAGCACTCGCCTTATCGAAAGCTCTCGCTGAAGCTCTATACCTATCGGTCAACGCCGCTAGCAAACACAAGCTAGATTACCAAATCAATGCTGGATTCTTGAAAATGGATGATGCCACTACCGACGAAGAACAAGATGATGCCATTGCCTGTATTGTCAATCTCCTAACAAAAATCTCCCCACACGAATCCGTCAAAAGAATTTCAAAAATGATGCGAAATATTTACACTTGCCGCCGTCAAAATTCCGAATCACCACACGACTACGCCAAAAGGTTCGAATGCCTCGTTTCTCAGTATCTGAACCACTGCCACAAAACGTCATCAGACCAAGACAATCAGGTTTTCGTCATGGTCCTTCTCGAAAATTCAGCCTACCACAAAGCGTCCAAGACAATCTCATACTCCACCTTACCACATGTGCACAGAACACCAGCGATCTCGATGCCCCTTCCAAGATGTCCATACCACGCGACACGTTTGCATCCATCCAAGAACAAGTCAAGAACATCGAAAGCAACGCCACCCTAAATAATCCTGGAAATATAGAAAGGTACGTATCGCAGCTCAATTCCATACTAACATCAATCGACGAGTCAACGAAGCGCATCGCCTCTACAGATCGCGTGCAGAACTATATCCGATTGGAAGACGCTATCGCAGCAATAAGCCAGATCGAACACGAAGTTATTCCTGTGGCGGAAAAGAAATCGATCACAGTACCAGATACCCAGCCGCCGAGAAATGCCCTCATGTCAACCCCGAGATCACCACCCACTTTTAGGAACCAACAAGACCAACATAACTGGAAACGAAGACGATACAATGGACCTCCGCGCGATAAGAAGAACACTCGATGCCACGCTTGCGGTGACCTCGGCCACTGGAAAGGCGACATGGAATGTCGCTTCTTTGACGCAACAAAACAAGACCCATCACGTAGAAACCAACCCAATCAACGTGAGAATAAGCCATTTTTTCATTAATGGGATCCGAGCATCCGCCTCGGATCCCAACCCTATCCTCGACGAAGGAGCACCCATATCTGTCGGCGGTATTTACGCAGCCACCCTCCTCAGCAACATCTTAGGGATATCCTTTGTCATGTCCTCATGCACCCGTCATTACACACATAGCTGGGGGCCTTCTCCATCATCCGCACAACCGGTTCTCGGATCATGGTCATTCACTACGTTTGACGTTAATGGCCTCCCTACCACCTTCGAATTCGACATTATCGATGGTCCAGTGTCGTACCGCCTGGCGGTCCTCGCTGATCGAGCCGTGTCGCTTCCCTATTGGATACCCACTTACGGGATGTGCCAATCAGAAGGCACCAGCCAACTGGCGTGTTTCCTATACTTAGGACCAGCTAAGGCTGACAAATAACCCCACCCGGGCCTATCGGCCCCGGCCAAGACCCCACAAGGGGCAAATTTTAACTTAGGCTGATCAGCCATACATTACAATGTAAGCCTATTGGCAATGACCTCGCGGGTAGGCGAGCGCCAGTAATTGGGTTCTGATTGGTCACTAACTGGATATTTATTCCTAACCACTAACCCTAGCTTACAGTAGACTTAGTATAAAACTGCCACTGGAATAGCCAGTAGGCACGGTTTCTAGAGTAACGTAAACTCAAGTGGAATTACGACCCACGGGAACAGTGTTTGCATACCTATTGTTCAACCCCTCTCCGGGAAAACCTTAGGGTTAGCCAACAGCTCGACGGATTACGTCATCTTGCTCCATTAATACGCATCTCGCGTGAGCGCTATAATCGCACAACCCCCTCCGGGTAGCGATCCCTTCTCTCTCACGAGACTACCCGCCGGGTACCTATAAGGTTCATCTGCTCTACCACTTCCTCTACCGAGGCTCGGGACACCTGTCGGGTGGTTTGCCGCTCTCGCGGATTTTCTACCTGCTACATTGGTCTCTCGACCTAGAACCTTGTACCCTCGGGTAAGTCTCTTTGAGAGAAATTTTCCTTCACAATCATCTTCACGATGCCTCGTAACCCTACAGCGGGACCCTCTAGTGAGGACATAGCGCCTGCCAGCGACTTATCCGATTCGGATCTGATCGCCGAAGAAGGCGTGGTGATTAACACCCTGCAAGACCGAGCCGACCGAATCTTCAACGAACGGTTGGAAGAGTTCAAGGCTGAATTCAGCACCGTCGTCGAGAAGACTGTTCAAGACCGCAGGGCGGAAATCGTAGACGCTACGGTCGAAACCGTCATGGAACTGGTCGAGCCAAAGCTGATGGCCGCCAGCCGAGAAGCCACCCAAGATCGGGACGCCGAGTTCCTAGTGGAAACCTGGAATCAGGTCAAAGCCGAATTCGCTAAGCGCGTGTCCCTTTTGGAAACTCGTCTGGAGGAGCTTTCGATTCACGGCTTTAGTGCCAGTCCATTAGGACAACAGGAGTTTCCTGCTCGCCGCAGCCGACCGGCTGACTTCCCTGACCCTACATCCGGTAGGGAGGAAGAAGAAGATCCCCGATTGGATCAAGTCGCGGAAGCAACACGACACCTGTCGGACCGTGTCGACGCCCTCGCCGAATCACTATCCCAAACAGGGAATATCTCTCGCACGAGACAGCAAACTCGTGCCACCGGATCTATACCGGAAAATCCCTCGTGGGATGATGAAGAAGGACCTCTTGAGGAAGGTTTAGTGCCTTTGAAGGCCCGCGAACCCGCGTTCGACCTAGTGGTCTCCTATCGGTACTACCGACTCAAGAACAAGTCCCTAACGACTGATACCCCAATGGGTAAATCAAGAAGCTTGTATAAGCTAACGGAGAAGATCCGTAATTTCAACGCGTCATTCACGCCGTTCGATGGTACGGAACCCATCGATATCCTCCGGTTCCTCGCGGAATTTCAAGATGCATGTGATTCATGCGGAGTCTCGGAGGGAGAAGCTACCAAGTTACTCAAGTATTTCCTGGAAGGAGAACCTCAACGGTTTATCGCCGCTGAGGCGCGAAAGCGCAAGCTTCTCAACCACCTGCATCAGCAGATCACTTGGCCTCAAGCCGTTAACGCCCTTCTGGCTCGCTACGCGACGGACAATGTCCTAGCGGACGCATATGACGCAGTAACGCGTATACGGCAAGGGCCGGATGAAGACGAAGCTGCATACGCAGACAGACTGCAGGACGCTGCACTCCTGTGTGCGAACGTCTTCTCGGAAAGAGACTTGGTCAACTACTACCTCAAGGGCCTACGCCCAGAGGTTAAACACACCGTCAAGGTGACTATAGGCCGCACGTCTGTGTTTTCGGAAGTGGACGCGGACGTCCAGTCTCTCTAGTACGGGTCCTAGTCGGCCCCGAGATTTACTAGAACAAATGAACGTCCGCGTCCAAAAAAAAATAAAAATTTTTTGGATGCGGACGTCCACTTTCTCTAGTACATATGGCGGAATACTAGGGCCCGACATCCACTTTCTCTAGTACGTTTGGCGGAATACTAGGACCCGACATCCACTTTCTCTAGTACATATGGCGGAATACTAGGACCCGACATCCACTTTCTCTAGTACATATGGCGGAATACTAGGACCCGACATCCACTTTCTCTAGTACGTTTGGCGGAATACTAGGACCCGACATCCACTTTCTCTAGTACATATGGCGGAATACTAGGACCCGACATCCACTTTCTCTAGTACATATGGCGGAATACTAGGACCCGACATCCACTTTCTCTAGTACGTTTGGCGGAATACTAGGACCCGACATCCACTTTCTCTAGTACATATGGCGGAATACTAGGACCCGACATCCACTTTCTCTAGTACATATGGCGGAATACTAGGACCCGACATCCACTTTCTCTAGTACATATGGCGGAATACTAGGACCCGACATCCAGTATACAATATATCAGCGAAAACCGGGAGGGAAGAAATTACAGCGGATGGTAAATTCAGGGCCCATATCGGACCGTATTTTATTCTCTCATTTAGGAAACTGCTCGTATACAATACGTCTCTCTAGAATAGGGAATACATATCTGGTCAGAATAGGAAATAAATACCCGGTTAGAATAGGAAATAAATACCCGGTTAGAATAGGAAATACGTATCCAGCCAGAATACAAAATACCTGTCAGCATATCGTCGATCACCCATCTCCCTCACTATCGCGTTCTCCCTACCATCCGAACGCCATGCACCACCATCCGCACATACTGCAAGAACCCTCACGACCTAGATTACAAAAAATACGCTCCTTCCCAATACCATCCCCGCTTTCCTCGACACCACCCCAGCCCATTAAATCATCAAGACATCAAACACGAACATGGTCAGCAAAATCTTACACCACTTGAAACGCACTCTCACTTCTATCGTATGCCCCAAAATATACACATACCAGAAACACCTCACAGCTTCATTCCCCATCTTCCTACATCCCTTCTTCACTCTCCTTCAGTCCTGCCGTTCCTGCTTCACCACTCCTGCATCACATACACAACATCAGAATCAACCACAACAGTCAGACTCAAAAGCAACGCTTACCACGACAGATATCCTAGAAACTCCCTTACTTACCTCTCCGAGAGGATGACTGAATCATCCATCCTACACAAAATACAAACCATGATCCAAAAACCTTGCAATGAATAATCAAAGTCAGCAGTCCATATCTTCGCAAAACAAGTCTTGGTGCTCAGTAAAACTTACCTTCTGTCATCAACATTCCTGCATCATCTACACAACATCGGAATCAACCACAACAGTCAGACTCAAAACCAACCTTCCATCACAGCATACTTTCAAAACTCGCACACTTACCTTCGCTCCACACAATACACACCATGACTCAATAGGCTTCCAATGAAAAATATCGCATCAACGGAAATAGTCAGACTCAAAACCAACCTTCCCTCGCTGCTTACTTTCAAAACTCGCACACTTACTTTACCTGTTCCATCCTGCACACAATAAAAACCATAAATCACGTAATCGTGTAGCCAAGAAAAGTAGTCAGCATTCCGCATCTTCGCACAACCGGTCTGGGCGCCCAATGTGACTTACCTTCCGTCATCACTATTCCTCCATCACCTACGCAACATCGGATTCAATCGCAACAGTCAGATTGAAAACCAACGTTTCCCTCGCTACATACCCTGAGAACTCGCAAATGTACCTCTCATCCATCCTACACACAATACAAACCATGATCCAAAAACCTTGCAATTAACAATAATCATAGTCAGCAGTCCATATCTTCGCAAAGCACATCTTGGCACTCAATGAAACTTACCTTCCGTCATCAACATTCCTGCATCATCTACACAACATCGGAATCAACCACAACAGTCAGACTCAAAATCAACCTTCCCTCACAGCATACTTTCAAAACTTCACGTACCTCTCTTCCATCCTCCGCTCAATACACACCATCAGTCAACAGGCTTCCCATGAAAAATATCGCATCAACGGAAATAGTCAGACTCAAAACCCACGCTTCCCTCAACGCATACCCTCGAGGGTAGAGGATGGAACGAAGGTACGTGCGCGAATCTTGATCAAGATTCGCGCACGTACAAAGCAAAGTCGGTCAAAGAAGATCAGTCGGTGATGAGGGCGGAGTGGAGCCTGCGGCGTCGACCGGACAGCTTTCTGCGTCCGCTTAAGTCTTGCTGTGCATACTCGAAATCATCGCCGGCAGTGAGATTGAGTATGGCCCAAGCCATGGTCTCTGATTCCCCGAACAAAGAGATCCGGATCGAGAACAACGAATATAAACATATAATCATATATATGAGAATCCATTTGCTTTCCTTACATGATCTGTGGCATATCCGCTGTAAAGCACATTCAGATTCCACGAAGTTTGGAAATAAAAAAGTTTATTATTACAAATGAATTAATTGAAAATTCATCTCCCAGGGCAGTCGTTCGTCCTTCCATGCACACGTTGCCAGCACGCAATGTGATGTAACAGTTGGAAATGATTGAACTCTCGGTTAAATTCCACCGTTGGGATGTCAGCTGGAGTGAGCACAAAACTACTACCCAAAAAACTACGAACACGTTACATTCCAAGTCTCGAAAGCACCACAAAAATAAAATTGGTCGCATCTGGACGGCACAGTCTCCCCTGTTCAGCTCGCAATCCTCCCTTTTGCGTCAAAACTCGACATGGAATGCAAGTATGAAGGGTGCTTCTACTACTGCGTAGATGCTTATGCGCTCGCGCTGCATGAGCGAACGTGTCGCTACGTTTCAACCCCTCTCCCCAACATTTCAACAACGCTCGTGTCCCTGCCGTCACCCATGAGCCTGCTCGAAACGGCGACCATGATTCCCCGCAACCCAGCTCCCCAGACCCAGAATCTGGTCGTGCTTCCTCCAGCGACTCACCCTGTGACGCTTCACTGCCACCAACCTCAACCCCCTCCCGCGCAGACCTCCTCGTGCAATCCCTCGCCGCCAGTCTCACAACCCTCGAGTACAAGGCCGGCGCTGGCCGCGTGAGCGAAGTCATCACCATCCTACAAGACCCCGCATTCTCCCTAGAAAAGTTCAACAGCGCCGTTCGCACCGTAGAAGAATGTCGCCACGTTACCGCTTCCATGGTCGAAACACATTTCCGCACCGAAGGTTACAAGAGCCACATCATTCCAGACAAAACTGGTAAGTACTCGGCACAGCTGTACCTCCGCGACCCAGTCGACATGCTCCGCAGGCAGTTAGCACTGGCTAACGACCAAAATACTCTCTTCCACCCCTCCCCACAGACCGCCCCAGACGGCACCGCAATATTTTCTCATCCCCTACACACAGAATTCGCGAAAACGCTGCACCAGGTTACTAGACAGCGCGTGCAGCTCTCGGAAGATCCACAGGTCGTATGGGCAGAGGAAAATGATCCCACCGCTTCCTCCTTTGCCGGCCTCCTCCAAGTGTACTCCGACAAGAGCAGCACAAGCCTCAAGAGCTCCGCAATCGTCGCATACCCCATACACGTCACACTGCTCAACTTCTCCGCCCCCCTCCGTCGCCACTGCATCCGTACCGGCCTCACCATCGTCGGGTATCTTCCGTACATTGTTAACCCTTCGTCCAACGCCTTGTTCGGTGATGAAATGCCGACAACCTCTAGTTCTGCTAGTCGCGCTCGCAAATTGATATTCTTCATAAAGCACTCGAAAAAGTGTTTTCGTCCCTATCCACCGCGTTCTCTTCCGGGTTCCCCTGCACAGACTCCACTGCAACTGCCCGCCAATGCTTTCCCATCCTAGCCAATTATTGCTGCGACTTTCCAGAGGCCAAAGAGCTCTCATGCACTCGCAACAGCACTACCACCACACATCCCTGCCACCGCTGCTACATCCCCGCCACTCAACTTGAATCCAGCGCGCCACACCAGCCCCGCTCCCTCGATGATACACGCTCTGCACGCCAAGAGAGCGCTCAGGAGCATACAACTGCTCCGCTCGAAGCTCTCTCCCTCCTCGAACAACACTCTGTCCTCGAATCGACCGCTCTTTTACCACCAACAGTCCCCTAGACCCCTACAACATTTTCTCCTTCGAGCCTCTGCACAATCTCCACCTCGGCATCTCAAAGCTCATCAAACAGTGCATTGTCCACCGCCTCAGCTCCCCAGACCTCACCACCACTGCCTCCCATTCCGGGACACCTCGCACCTTCAAGAAGGTGAAAAAATCCATCCTCGCCGGCTCAAACAGCATTCTGTCCGCTATCGAACGCGACTACTACATCACCGGTCTTCATGTCGACTTCTCCAGGGTGAGAAGGGCACCAATTTGAACGGCCTCTTCACGGAGGACGGCATACGCGGCATGCTCGCAGCCAAAGACTATCACCATGTCGACATGGTGTTCCCTTTCATCGCAGCATTCATTGACACATGCTGTGACGAAGTAGATACAGCCCCCCTCACTTCCATCTGCACGCAATACTCTGACCTCGTCGCATGGGTCATGAAACGCCGGTCGCATCAAGCACTGGACTGCCGCCGAACTAGAAAGCCTCCAGAACTCCATTTCCTATTTCAAACAATCAATGCTCTCCACCCTCGGCCCATTCCACACCACAGGTCTCAAAACTTTCAAGTTCCATCTTCTAGACCATCTTCCCGGTGACTTGCAGAGATATGGCGCCCTGGAACACATTGATGCAGGCCCCTACGAACACTCGCATCTTCTGTTCAAACAGAGTTATAGGAAAACCTCTCGAAGGCGCTCCACAGCCATGGAAGAGACTATTCGCCACATGGAATTCTCCTTGGCCACTCCAACTGGTCATACCCCATCGAACACATTGGGAAACGCACGCATGATATCGCCCACAGACGGTGCAGTACTCGTTCGCGACGGATTCACCGTTGCACTGCACGACTTTGCCTCCCTGCTGCCCGATGCAACCCTCCTCGTTGCAGATATCGACGGACAGCCCGATCCTGCCACTCTTTTGCCGCTGCACAACTCCTCGTTCCCGTCTGGCACCATAACGCTATTCCAGCAACTCGGTGACACAGCTGCACAAGCGTTCCTCACCCTCGCTAGACTGCGCGCCACGGCAGAAGGCCCTCCAATACATGACATGGACATTTCCGTCACCGTGGTAAAGTCCGCCTACGTCATGGGAGGGTACGTCCCAGATGCCGACGACTTTGACCCGCACAGTGGCATGCTTCGCCCCACAAACGTGTCGAGGCACAAGCAGCAGCGCGTCTTTGCAACTTCATCGTTCGGCCCCGCAAAGAGATCGCAGTACTCCTTTGTCGTCATCTCCGGAACTGCCGATGACTACAGAACCATATGGGTAGGGCGCGTCCTGGCACTGGTACGCCTGCAGTCTCCAAACCTGTTTCAACCTGTAGAACTCGCTTTCGTTCAGTATATGACCTGCTTTGCCCAAAAACCGCTGTGGAAAAATCACTTGGGTGCATTTGTTTAAAGTGGTCCACATGGGACCCGGACAACGGATCCGTTGACAGCAATGACACTGCATCCCACAGTGCAGGTGGTCCTTGGTTTGACCTCATTCCTGCATCTACTATATCTGGCACCGTGCACATCGTACGAAGTAACTTTCCAGTCAAGCCATTTACGAAACAAATGCACTGGTCGGACCACCGTTTCTATCTCAACCGCTTCTACACCAACACTGATTACCAATTCACAGATGATAATGAAGAAGAATAAATCTAAATCGCAGCACTGTACTACATGATAAACCTTCTAGTCAACGTCACATTTACTGCACTAATTTCAACCATCCTCCATTACGCCAAAACCGTTATCAGCAGTGGCTGCATGGCGCCGCTCCATGCCCCCATACTGTGGGGCATTGATTTCGACATTCAGGTTTGCAGTCAGGTGTCCAGCATATGGGTCAACGACGAAAAGTTCTGCGCCAATTAGTCCTTGCGCAATCACACAATCCATTACAGCACCGAGGTTTGACGTAATATGCGATTGAATCCAATCCTCGGACACTAGAACAAGTGATGAGCAGCGGTTTACATCATCAACGACATGAACAATTCCAGACCCCTCTCCGCTTTGCCACACTTCAACAGCCTCTCTCGTCACAGTACGGCTTGCAAACACATGCCGTGACTGTGCACTAGTCCGCTGTTCGCTCTCGACAACGTCCGTTTCTTCCCTTGCTTGCGAGCCTTGGAGACAAGACATGCAGTACACACCACCATACCAACTAATTGCTGAAAAGCTACCCCCACATATTGACTGTACCGCCTTGTAAACTCCTTCTGCCGTGCACCTCCTTTCCCCTTCGGTTCATCCAAAACATCCACAGTAGTCACTAGCCAAGCATCCAGGCGCGCCAGCGTTAGTATGCTCGTCTCTATGTCCATTACTTGTTCTGGTCGTATCGAATAACCCCTGAAGATGTCCCAGCACATTCACAGCTACTCGGTTGTTAAACCATGCATCACCATTCACTTCCATTTCGAAGCTGTCAGGAACCAAGCCTTTGCTGTATCGCAGCTCTGAGAACGGTGCCGTTCGCCACCTCCCCATATCCAAATCACCGTTACTTTCCCGTTTCAAAAGCTTCTCAGACGCTTCGCGCTTTTGTTCCTCTCGCTCGTCCATCTCAGCTCGCGTCGTCAGCATCGTGCATCTAGACATTAATTTCGTGTACCCCAGCGAACCGAACAATCTGTCCCTCGCATTACGCTTCCGTGCACTCATCACGTCGGACAGTTTCTGCGTCACCTTCACTTTCAATTCCTTGCTCCCCGCCACAGCCTCTTGACACACACACACACGCTGCTCCTCATCGGAAAACACATCCACACCACGGACTTTGACGCAGTACGTGTCGCACCAAGTCATTCAGCAGATCACTCTCGTCCCTGTACGAAGGTGTATACCACTGCAGATTCTTGATGATATAGCCCGGAGGGGTAGCAATATATCCTACACCGTTTTCGCTCCAAAGTGCCCCTTCTACCGGCTCTACCTCGATGGTACGTCCAGTCCAACGTCTCTGCGTTTTGTTCCGCTATAGGGTCCAGCTCCATAGTCTCGTTCTTGCACCACTTTGTCAGGTTTTCCTCACCCGCCCTAAGAACTCCAAGGTATTCACAGGAATGGCTTTCTGTATTTTCGACTTACCGCCACCGTGATCACTGATTCTACCTGTTTCTCGCAATTGCAGTAAGGCTGGCATTTTCCGCCTGCAGAGTCTTCACCTTAGCCTCCAACGCAACAATCTCCGTGGTGAGCGCCTTTTTGCTATGTCCTGGCTAAACACTTTTTTTTCCAGCTCCGCGATCTTCTTCGTCTGCGCATTGATGCGACTTCGCCATTAAATCGATGGATTCCGGCGATGCAACCTCTCTCTGCCCTCACCGTCCCCCCATCTCCCACGCTATCGGAAATATGATGTCCTCCATCGGCAATAGCCTGACGTCGCGGGGGCGTTCGCGCATATTTTGGCACCAATTAAGTACTGTTGTGACGAGGCCCGCACTCCGGCTGCTCTCCCTCCCCCTCAGTACCACCTGACCCGCCGATGATGTTGGCATCCTGTGACGTTGCTCAGAAACAACATCCCTTGCCGCTATCCTCGTGTCCCTGACTGCATTACCTGCTGGGGCTGATGTACTCGGCATAGTTGGCGCAGTGGGGTCACAGCCTCCAGTGTCTCGGGAACCCCCGGCTGGGAACTCCGTCTGCAGCACCTCCGCATCTGCAACACCCGGGAGGAACTACCTTTGCCATAGCCTCTGCCGCAATCAACATGTTTTGACCACTATCATGTCATCATCATGATGTTCACTGTATCCTGCGAGCACGCTTGCCTCGGTCAAGCCCACTCTCTCCGCGCCGTTCCTCTTCCTCACTTTCTCGCTGCGGATCCCCAGTTCTGCGCCGGTCCGTCTTGCGACTACCGAAACCGGGTTCAATGCTGCCGGTAGGCCCAGACCGCTTCTTCGCACGGGATTGGTCGGGCACTCGATACCAGCTCTGACCGGGTTTTCCTGGAGGCCCGGAGGCTTTGGAGCTTTCTTCTCCGCAATACGCGGCGGCATAATGAAGCTTTCCCCGAAGCGATGGAAACGATTGGAGTTTTGCACAGAGATACAAAAAAGATTGCTGTATAGTGTCGGTAACCACAACGGTCTGCGATGAACTTTCAGGCAGTCAAGTACCGGATATACGCCAACAGCCCAGATTGGTATACGGTAGGCAGTCATCAACAGTATTTAATGAGGTACAATTCCAGCTGTCGAGCTAGGCCGCGAGCACCCTATGTCCGGAAGACGTCCTGATTTGAATTAAAATTTGGGCTATTCTCAAAAACATGCACATGTGAACATGTTTTGAGATGGGGGTGTGCCGTACGGCACAATCGACCCGCCCAAATCGATGTTTTTTGCAATATTTTTTGTGCCCGAATTTTAGAATTTTCTGGGCTGGCAAGCAGTGCATCGAGCTGGACATCCACCGGACGTCCATTTCAGTGTTGGTCGTGAGAGAGCGGGGCGGGACCATGATGGACCAAGGACCAAGACCTGTCCCCTGCGTATTGAGCCTGAATTGACCCTTCGTCAGACGCCATTTAGCCTTACAGTTGGTGCTTACAGAAGCAAGTGATGACC